>JAXGGP010000001.1:2360660-2371188 GCA_035584415.1 Eueides aliphera
TAACTATATTTTTAATATACTTTAATTATTTTAGGAAGAATTCCGATAATTTGTAAAATTGGTTAAAGCAATCGAATCTCAAAAATCGAAAAGTAAGGAAAAGTGACAAAATATAGAAAACTATATTAGATATGTATATAGAAAAAAAAATCAGTTCGTTCTAAAGAATATCGAATATCTTCCTACAATAATCAAAAACTTTTAAGTACATTTTTCAAAATACAACAAACTAAGCCTATAATCGACCTCCACTCGGACTTCTCGAGCTACTTTTTATTGACGTAATCGATATATTCCCAGCACTACCACTAAACTCGACTCGGGGTAACGAAAACGTTTTCTCCGACAAATTTTCCTGACTTAACGATTTTTGTGTGGCGAAAACCGGTATTTTCGACGAAACTAAGCCTGAAAACGGCTTTTTGTCTACCGATTTCACAGGTATGTTACTCGGTTTTGCGGATATCATCGGTTTTTGTGTCTGTTCACTCGATTTGTGCAATTGATCTAATTGTGAAAGTCGTCTGTTCTCTAAATCTGTACTTGTTACGATCGTCCCTTTAGGAGACTCGTAAGTAGCTGTACGGAATTTAATGTGACTGTTTCTTGGTAAATCGAAATCGGAATGTCGTTTCTTTGGTTCATTTGATCGTTTTTTGTTATCGATTTGATGTTTCGCTGAATGATATCTCTCATTTGATATAAAATCGTTAAGTAAATCGATATCCAATTCGTATGACAACTCTGGTTCCTCAAATTTTTGTAGATTAGGCGGTGTTCGTTGTCTGTTTGATATCTTATCTTTGTTGATTTCGGTTTTTTGTATAACCTTTTCGGGCTTCGAAGAGACTTGGATTTCAGTTATGTGATCTTTGTGGGATCTAGAATCTTTTGAATCAATTGTACAAATTGATTGTTCAGTAGATATCAAGGGATTTACTGAATATCGAGTTTTTGTGACTTCGACTAAGTCTTCACTTGATGAAGTCTTATCCTCTAAATCCTGAACTATTCTTATTCCCATTCGAGAAAGTTCTTCTGAAGATTTGTGAGCCATAAAACTAGGGTCATTTTGTAGTTTTTCCATTAATGCTTTAGCTTCTGCTTCATTCATATCCGTTGTGTTTAAGATTATAGTTTCGGTTCTTGTGTATGACGGTTCTGTAGATGTAAAATGTATATTTGGATTTTGTTTCTTTATTTCTTCTAGAACTTTTCTGTCTATATCTTTAACATTATTGCCCTCTTCGAGATCCAACTCACTTATATCTCCAGAGCCTCTCAAAATTCCGAATGTAACTTGTTCCACTTGCAATGGTGCCTCAGTTTTGTTTGTTATATATTTAGTAGATATTTTTTCAACATTCTGTGTGATCATTTTATTACCATATTCATCTTCACTAACATTGACCATTACAGTTTTCTGAATAGGTTCTTGTTTCATTGTCAGTGAAACGCTAGCTGGCTCCATATATAGAGTTCTCGTTTCTTTTTCCTCACGTGTTTTCACACCTTCTACTAAATCTGGTATCAATCTTAAGTTAGCGTCACCGATCTCTATAGATTTAGTATAAGAATTACGTTTTGCATCAGCCAATATATTTTTATCCGCATTTATAGTAACAATATTACTGCTTTGTATTTCCTGATTCTTTGATTCTGGTTCACGATTCGACCATTCACTCGTAAAGGTTTCTTGCGGTTTTTTGTTTATTTTTAAACTGTTATTATTAGATCCCACTCTAATGTTGCTCACAAATTCGTCATAATCTTTTGGTTTTGATGTTTTTAAATCAAAGTTAACAATATCAGGTTGATGCATGGATTTAAATGAATCAGTTAAAGCAGGCGCTGAAGTTTCTTTACTTGTTGAAGCTTCGTATTTTTGCGTTTGATCAATATGTACGTTGAAAATTGGATTTTTGGCGAGTAATTTCTTCATCATTTCTGATTTAGGTCTTTCTAAGCTATTGACGTATGAGCCACGGGAGACCTTCATATCATCGGGTATATTAGTATCGTAACTAACAGTATGTTTCTCCTCATATTTCGCGGGTATTGTTTTAGCTTCTACTGATGTTTCTTGACTTTCCAGGGAACTTTGATTACTACCATCGGAAGTTGATTTTGCAAATTCTGAAACAAGTTTCAAATGAACTTTCATGTTTTCATCCATAATTCTCCGTGCCAAATGATCAGAGGTTTCATGCTCTTCATTTTCTTGAGTCGTGTCTAGGCTGGTCTGAGATTTACGAAAAATTTGCTCTTGTGAACTATGCTTTCCAGAATCTAGGGAAGAATGGGACCCTTTAACAATTGCGTCTTCTAAATTACCAAATTCGGATGCTTTCTTCAGACGATTTCTTTGAAACGTGTTTAAACCTTCCATCGCAGACGTTTTCGCTATGTTCAAACTAAGTCTTGGTTCTTTTTGTTTCATCAGAGCTCCTTTATCTGGATCCATAACTTCTGGTATAATATCTTCATTACCCGAGTCAAAGAATGTTGTTTCAACTACTGACATTGCTTTACGTTTTTTAGGAGAAAGGGTTTCTTGAATTTCAGAATCATCAGCCGATATATCTAAACTTTGGGCTCTTTCTAACGTCCCTGTAGATGGCTTACTTGTATTAGCTCTAAGTTCAAATCTTGACAAATCACCAAGAGAAGCCGCTTTTCGCTCATTTTCGTCCAAAATTGATGTATCTGTTGTTGTTTCATTGAGTGGAGAACTATGAATTGTTATGTCACTATTATTTAATTCGATAGTAGTGGAACCCTTATCACTCTTATCACTATTATTTAATGAAACAACCGAATGCACATCTTGGTTGGATGATAGATTAGATTTAGAATCTTCGAAATAGTTATTTAAAGAATCACTTTCTCTTCTAAAGGGCTTTGAAACGATGTCGTCGATATCATCTTGGCTAAAAGTGATCGAGTCTTCATGACGTGTTTTAGTTTTATTTACTTTGGGTGTAGATGTGTTTATACTAAACACAGATTTAGTACTTTCTTGTAACAAACTTGAATGGTGTTTCTCATTTTTCAAAAAATCATGTAAATTATTCATTTGTTCAAGAATACTATCATCGCTTTTATTTTTTTCTGTTTCCGGAGGCGAAGGAGCTTTGCCCTTAGATTTTTTTGGTTTGGGCGCTTCATCCTTTTTATCTATTTTATCTTTGTCCTGTATATCTACTGAGCTTTTTCTGTTATTTCTTGCGGCTTTGGCAGCGTCGAACATATGTTGAGGTAATTCTTGAGGTATGCCATTTTCATCTCTTTTGATTCCACTAGAATTCAATTCTGTTCTGGTGAAAGATTGAGAGATATCAGATTTAATTGTTTCTTGACTGATATTTATTTCAGATTCTGTTGATTTGACTCTAGCATTCGGTATAGGAGGCGCCATTTTCTCCCTACGTTTGGCAACTACGGGTTTTTTCTGTTCAGTTTCATTTTCATGTTTTATTTTAGCTATAGGCTTATCGGGTTCATCTGTTGCTTTTTTCTCTAAAACGACTGCTCCATTTTCAACACTTTTCTGTTTAAGGACACCATCATCCGGAACATTTGGTGGCAAGACCCGTATTCCAAATTTCATACCTCGTTTAGGGTCATATTCACGTTTTTGTACTTCTGCGTGTTCTAAATGCGAAATACCATTTTCCGGTTGAATTATTTGAATATCACTTCCAGTTGAATTTCTATTTTTATTCCTGTCCGGTTTATTCAATGCCGGCAATATATCGGAATGTCTATTTTTGTTCGCTAACTTTAAGTTCTTTTCGTTTTCTCTTTCTAATGTGGTGGGGGGTTCCTTTCTTTCTTTTTTGTTTCTTTCTAGTGTTGTGGTAATAATTTTTTCTGTTATTATCTTCTTGATGCCACCTTTGCCTTGCTTTGTTTCTAGCGTAGAGGTGTTGGATTGTGACGTGTTTGGCGATCTTGGCGGATGGAGTAGTTTGCCTTCTTTTTCCAGCTGAAAATAGAAATAGAATATTTAAGTTGATAATCAAAAAAATATTTTTATTTGTAAATTATTTATAATAAATAGATATATAATCTAAATTGTTATAAAAAATAACGTCTTATAGAAAAAAATATCTTTCTATATTTTAAGACGTTAAAAATCTTCAAGATTAACAAGGATTGGTTTTATTTTTATAAGACTAATTCCAAATACATAAAAATTTTAGTAGGCAACGATAATGATTAGATACTGTCTATTCACATATCACTTTCTCATATTCGAGTAACAATGGCGGTGTCACATTCTTAAACGTCCATAATACACACATTCAATAACATCGTAACTAAACGTTAAAGGTATACGATAAACATCCTTATTATGTTTTCACTATGGGGTAAAATGTTTTATAATAATTACTTTATTTGTATATGACGATCAAGCGTGACCAGCTATGTCAGACACTTGATGGAATATATTTAATATTATATAAAAAATATTATTTTTAATAGTCCTTTTAATAATAAATTTATTTATTTATTTAATAACATTTACCTTACAATAATAACATTTACCTTACCTGTGTTCGATAAAAAAAAAACATGAGGAAGTGAAATATTCAATATTTTTATTTCTTCCCTCAGATAACAAGGAAAAGTCCGGCATTGAGTCCCGCGACTTAACACGCAATGCCTTCAATTCGACGGAGAGTGGGAAACGGAAAGGAGTGTCCCAACACTAGGTTCCAAAGTTACCTCTAGCTAGAGGGAAGGGTACCTACTATCTGCTTAGTTTTGAACAAAATTAAATGACCTACCTATACTGGTTATAATGAAATACAAAACATAATGTATGGGAAGTCATTTCGGCATTATGCACTGTAGTTATTTATGTAGTGTATTGTTTTATTCATTTGCAAAGTGACGTGACACTGACAGGCGTCTATTATGTAAAGAATAGGAATGAAGTGATTGGAATTGTAATTGTGGGTGTATATTTCGAAACATTTGCGAATTTTGAAGTGCGGATGCTAATTTTTATTAAATGTCACTAGATTCTGTGTCATAAATAAAACAAAATATCATATGTTATGACATTCACTCAGCTTCACGCTGTATCCCGCACATGGCAGGGTAGGCAGAAGGAACTTGGGAACCTAGTGATAATGTCTTAATGTTCCACTTCCGTTCCCCATTATTTGCCGAATTTTGAGGCATTGCGTGTTGACTGGCGGAACTCAACGCCGCGCTTTTGCCTTATAACCAGAGTGAAAATATGAAACGAGAAATATTTTAATTTTAAAGTATTAAATTTTCATTTCCTAGAGTGGGGATCAAACCTGTAACCTGTAAGCCTGTCGGTTACTTTCACACGCTTGTGCCGCTGCGCCACGACTGGCCTCATATGTTTTACATTTATATTTTATTTTGTATTTACATATATGACAGAGGGAACTTGGGAACCTGTTATTGAATCACTCCGTGTTGGGATACAACACTTTATTAAGTAAGTTAAGTTAAATAGCGGAACTCAACGCTGTGCTTTGCCTTGTAATCAGAACGAAGAAATGAAAACATTTAATATTTTAAATTGAAAACATTAAATATTTCATTTCCTCGAGTGGGAATAGAACTCACAAACTATCAAGCGTGTAATATACAGTTACACGCTTGAGCCCCTGCGCAACTCGGTCTCGAAAAAAACTGTTTAGTTAGTTCCTTACCGTACTAACATCTCCAGTAGACCCAGCCCGTCTGTACAGCGGATGGGATACTGGCCACGCTTCCCCACTGATCCTTCCACCTTCAACTATTTCTAACTCAACAGGATAAGGCGATGCTAGAGAAAGGATAGACACAGCATCCTCTAGTGGTGTACCCGTGAACTCGATTTTGATGCTTTTTATTTTGTCGCCTGGAAAATTAAGTTATTTGATAGTTAAAGAAAAAAATCATTTATTACATAAATTTTCATAAACGGATATCAAATGCAATTTAAACTACTATATTATGACAAGTTTGCTCCAAAATTTAATGTTTGTTTAATTTAAATAAGGTTAATAAATAAAAAAAGTTATTTCAAATATTCATTTCGACAAAATTACTAAAATTTTAGTTGTAAAACTATAAAAAACGTGATCATTTTATTAATACAAGAAAGTAATGGAGATGGGTAGCTAAGATGAAATTCAACATTAAAAATGATAATTCTCACCAGGTTGCAACTTGGCTGCAGCGGCAGGTCCACTCCTCAATACAGAATGCACGCACACGCCGTCCCTTGCTCCTCCCCCACAGGTCAACCCTAGTCCAGTAAAATCCCGAGCCCATAGCTTGACTCGACGTACTCGAGCTCGCTGTAAATAGAAAGAAAATCGATATTATTATTATAGTTGTCAATCGATTAAATATCATAGCGACTAAACGCGACGGTTCTGGGTTCAATTACGGCACTCAGAGTAATTTAATAAGATCCACGTTAAAACAGTTGCGCTTACAAATCTTAGATTTCAATTAAAAAAAATAAAAAAAAATAAAAAAATTACAATTAATTTATTTTTAACGGTCGTTTATCACATCAAAATCATCACCTTATCACTAAAAGCGAATTCTAATAGGCAACCGCCAATAAGGCCCCCTTTACCCATTTTATCTCGACGTAATTGTATTTAGCTTCACGCTGTATCCCGCACAAGGCAGGGTAGGCAGAGGGAACCCGGGAACCTAGTGTAAAAACACTCCGTTCCACTTCCGTTCCCCACTTTCCGCCGGAATTTGAGGTATTGCGTGTTGAGTGGCGGAATTCAATGCCTTTGCCTTATTCCCTAATTCAATAAAATTGTTCATGTTTTGTAACTAAGATTAGGGAAATTGTTATACTACTATGGATATCATAACTAAAAATAATTAAATGAAATGACAAAAAAAAATAGAATATTATATTAAATACCATTTATTAGTAGAAAACGTATAAAATTTGAACGGAGCGAGTCCGTAAGCAAAAAGGGTATAAGATGCAACAAGGCGATAAGAATTTCCACGCGGTCAAAGCGCTGCGCAAAGAGGAGAGGGTTCAAATTCAGCTAAGTAAAAATTTTTACACACTCAATATTTATTCTAAGTATCGAATAACACTTTAAAGAAGATTTTTTTTGGGGTTCGTTTTCATTTTGCTTTATAACTGCCCGTAGATATCGAGGAGGCATTTACAAAAATATATTAAGAAATAGATAGGTATATTGTTATTAATTTTTTTAAGCTTTGATGACATTATATTCAACCAATCGAAGAAGGTACTGCGTTTAGTTACACATAAAATCGACTTAAAATGACATAATATAATATAACAAAGAATATAAAATATATATAGCAAATATTCTGTAGGTCGTTTAATTTTGAGAAGTAATTAAGACATTAATTGACATCTGGACCTTGACCTTTTAGGTAAAAAAAACAAGGAAACAATTACGTAATTACTCTGTGGTTATCGACTATATTTTATCTGCGACGGTGATTTGCAATTACACTATGGAGGGGATATTGAATATTGAAGCCGTCATTCATACTAGTGAAGTCCTTTTTTTGGTTATTTTTATACCTGTTTTGGTAACAAGACAAAGCACAATGTTTCATTTCAAGACTCAACTAATGAGTTTTCCTTCCCCACACCATTCCCCCAATTTGATGGTTTGTTAATGTTTGTGTTTAGTCCTTTATGTGATTTTTATGTATTAGTATTAATTAGATCTTCTTTTTAAAATATGCATTCTCCTATTGTGTAATATAATCTGTTCTTTATCGTACAACCTCCTTCGTGTATTCTCCATACAACGTGCCACTGGCGAAGTTATATGTGCTTAACTGGCACATTCGGAACGCCATAACCAAAGAACCATACTATACCATACAATAATGAACTTTTGCCGTGTAATTACGGCTTAGAATAAGATCATCCTGGTACTGATGGTGTTGTAAGAGGCGAATAACGTACGAGTGAAAGAGTCACGTTGTCAGCAATGACAACGAGCATGGGCAGACTCGACCGGATTGTAACCAACCCCGGCATTTAAAACCGGCGTTAAGTAGTGGCTTCGGCCACTGCGTTTCGCATTGGGTAATGCCCGGGCCCTGGTGCCCGTTCACCTTACAGACCGGCAACGCTCCTGTAGCCCCTTCGGTGCTACACAGGGCCGTGGGCGGCGGTGATCACTTATCATCAGGTGACCCGCACGCTCGTTTGCCGTGTCTTATCCATAAAAAAAAATGAATTTGACATTACATGTAATGTCTAGAAAAATCGACGAAAATTGGGAAAATTGGGAAACGGAGTATTTTTTTCTCTAATGAAGCATTAAACTACATAAAGAAACGTAATAAAATATGATACAACTACAATATAAGTAAATAAAGGCATAAAACAGATGATTGAACCAAATTATTTACTGAGTAACCTCGAAATAGAAAACTAAGTCAAAACATACAAACAAACCATTGGGAAAGTGACATTAAAAGGTTGGCCGGTTCAATAATGATGATAATAGCTAAAGAAAGAGCGGATATCTCTAGAGGATAAAAATTATCGGCAATTTCAAGTAGTAAAATTTTAAGCTCTGTATAAAATTTTAGGTCACAACAAAGGCTTTTATTTATTAATTAAAAAATAAAAGGCTATTATAATTAATAATTAATTATTTAAAATATTTAAAGATTGATTGATGTAGCACAATCCAAGTGTTTAACTGACTTGCAACATGATGGTTTTAGGTTCGATCAAACTCAACACATAAGTTCATTAAATTGTTTCAGTGAGAAAATACTACCTTTAGTTACACCGCTATAAATAATACTAAAAATAATAATAAAAGCGGTGAATACATTAATTTTTCAGCTCGATCTACGTATTCCCCGGTCGAGGAAATTAAATATTTCATATTTTCAATTTAAATTTATAATGTTTCATTTCTTCGCTCTGGTAATAAGACAAAACGCGGCGTTGAGTAACGCCAATAAACACATAATGCCTCTTATTTGGTGGAAATTGGGGAACGGAAGTAGAACGGAGTGTCTTAACAGTAGGTTCCCGGGTTCCCTCTGCCTACCCTGCCTCGTGCGGGGTACAGCGTGAATTTAAAAAAAAAGATCTACGCATCTTGAACTTAAACGTGTGAATTTAAATAAAAGATAAAGTACACACCATTAAAACACAATTTTCCACTATCACACATACATTAATATAAAATTATATATAGTTGTATGATTTCATGTATCTGTTATTAAAATACCTAGAGATAAGACGCCATTGAGGTAATGACATCATACTTAATGCCTTTAGTTAAACTACATCCGTGTGAAGCAAGCCTTGTAATCCTTTGTAAATATTTGAGATTGGTTTTTTTTTTCACGAAATTATTAGGTTAAGGAAGAATGGATATCATAGTTATATTATAAAGAATATGGTCAAATTTTATCTTATTTTGGTTGTATGAGGCCTGTCGTAGCGCAGGGGCACAGGCGATGGTATACGGGATAGGTTGGTTGATTTTCTCGCTCTGGTAACAAAGCAAAGCGCGGTGTTGAGTTCCTTCATTCAATAAGCAAAGCCTCAAGCTGGGTGGAAAGAGGGAGTGTCTTAGCACTAGGTTCCCAAGTTCCCTCTGCTGACCCTTCCATGTTCGGGATTCATTGTAAAGGTAGACAAATCTGTTAACAGCGTTTTGACACGAGCATGTTATATGATTAAATGAAACTATCGGGATACCCATAAACCCCGCTCGTAAAACGTCCAAAAAAGGTCCGTAAATTGCTATTAAAGATTTGCGACTAACTACAGAAATATTCACAAATAAAACATTATTTCAAAAGAAATTTGATAAAATATTATCGTAAAATTCTAAGAACTACTTCAAAACAACGATTTAGTTCTAGAAACTATATTAAATTGTACTTAAATGTGGTAATCCCCCAGCATAGGATATATTCCATTAATTTATAATGCGTTCTTATGTATAAAATATAAGATATATATAAAAAAAATTTAATAAATAATAGTTGAAGTAAATAAAAATAGACTTTCTCACTGATTTGTCATATTAGGTCAAAGCGCATTGCAGTATGAAGGATTTGGTATGTGTATCTAGTACATACCTTCGTCCACAAACCGGTCATTTGTTTTGAAATCAAGCTGAGTTTGGTCAAGGTTTAAATAACGTGGTATACGGTTACAAGTTAATATTTGATCTCATATTTGATTTAATAATTATCAGTAGTAATTTCATTTAGATACATAATAAATGTATTTAAAGGAGTCGTATCTCTAGTTATATTTCTGCATACATAATATGGCTTTACATAGTACGAGTAAAGCATAACTATTGTAAAAATGTAAGTTAACCAAGTTAAATCAAGTCAGTCAGATTGTCAGATTAAAATTTTCAGTAATTAAGAAAGTAGGTACTTGTTAAAAAGACCAGTGCCACAATCGATTGAAAATGAATTATTTTATACTTTCACTACGACTTATGATGTGTTGTCAAATATTTTATATATATATATA
>JAXGGP010000001.1:5631268-5644964 GCA_035584415.1 Eueides aliphera
AATAAGTGTAAATAAAGTGATCAAGAAAAGTGAAGGTCTATGATTCAGCTACCCTGTGGAGTTAGGTCTTCCTTTCAAATATAATGATGTATCCCTCGATTTGGTTTTAATAAAATACATTGCATCATAAAGTTCAAAGTTACCGATAAAACTAATATAATTAAATAAGCGAGAGAGAACGACTGACCTGTGCACACTTGAGTGGTTTTTCCTTATCATCACGCATTTTCTTTACAGCATTTTTTTTGGAAAAACCTAAATAGTTTCTTCTATAGTTATGTTTCGAGGAATGCTAGAGTAATATCAATATTGTATTGTTACTAAAAGACTGATTATAATATTTTTTTATACACGTTATACGAAACTTAGCGTCACGCTGTATCCCGCACATGGCGGGGTAGACGGAGGAAACTTGGGAACCCAGTGTAAAGACACTCCGTTTCACTTCCGTTCCGCACTTTCCACCGATTTAAATATTTATTATTTAAATATTTAATGTTTCATTTCTTCGTCGGGATCGAACCCAGAACGTCGGTTACAGTCGCACGCTTGTGCCGCTGCGCCACGACAGGCCTCTATACATTCATTAATTTAGAAATTTAAATCTTTATTGAATTCTAATGCTTATATGTTTTTTAAATAAGTATTTTTCTTTCCTTAGCATGGACAAACTATCACCATTTTGCATTAACTGCATTATAACAACGATGATCGAAGCCAATTTAATAGACTCCAATAATAATTATTCGTTTACTTAACAATATTCCTACATAAGTGCGGGATCGCCAGCTATGGTAATAACCCTTTGTTGCTGCACTTTAATGAACTATCGATGCATCGAGGGTACAAGACCTCGGGAACTCGCTCTGTTGGTATTTCATTTGGTCTTTGAGTTCAGTTTGAAGTGGCCGGTCAAGTCGGCGAGTATGCAAATAAAGCGAGCTTTGTGGTTTGCTTTTTATTAATCAAGATATTATTCTATGTTAATATACGAGTATCATTCACTTCTATTACTTGATGTTACAAAGTTTTGTTAGTATACATTTGAAAGCAAATTTTTGTTTGTACTCGTATATTGTTTTTTCTTTATTTTTAAATTATAATTTTAATTGGAAATTTAATTTCATAAATTCCCAATTAAAATTTATTTAAAAATAAAGAATGAGTAAGAATTATTAAATGAAACTTTATATTATCTTTCTTTTTCTTTAGCTTAACGCTTCACCTCGTATGTAGCAGGGTAGCCAGAAGTAACCTAGTGTTAGGATACTAAGTTCCCATTTAGATGTATCTGTTCCCCACTTTGCACTTAATTCTTGAGGCATTTTGTATGTAGTAACGAAGGCCGAAGCTGCGTTTATTAATTATCTTTATAATGTTTAAAGTTAGATTTTACCTAAGTAAAAAATTGATACCAGAATAAACAGAATATTTAAAAAATCTACTACCAAATAAGTGGAGAGAACCAAATAAAAGTAAATAATATTTGTTATTTTAAATATATGATATCTTCTAAAATATTTATTGTTATACATTACAATTTCATATGAGCTTTAAATTTAATGTGAAAGAAAAATAAAAAAACGATATATTAAGTATTAAATTTTAAAATTAAAATAATTATTTTAAATAGAATTTATTAACCATTTTCATCTCGTATATTTGGAATTACACAAAGTGATCAAATTTTCGGTTTTCAAAAGTTCTTAGTATACAAGATTAGTCACGGTTAATAAAATTCTTGTTTACTCTCAAAGTGTAAATATCTCCAAAATCAAGGCCATAAAGACTATAAATATAAATGATATCTATATATAGGACATCCTGTTTAACGAATCTTTTTTTTTCTTTCTGGCCGTATTTGTTATTGTAATAAATTTGCTATCTTTTTATTATTAAACGCATTATAATATAGTGGCTGACCCTGTAACCTTCTAGTGACAAGTCACAGGGTCTTTTAACCAATAACAAATTATGAAAGTAGTATTACATAAAAAAGTTTGTAAGCACAAAAGCTAAGTAATGAATGTCATGAGTCAGACGAGCTCCAAACACGTGATCCATAATATCGGGCCTGACTTTGCAACATTGAACATTATCATGTAATTTATAGCGACTGTCAAATAGGTTGTCGTAGCGCGTAGCAATTACGTAGTGGGTCTACGGAACGGTACGACCTGCTGCTGGAGCCATGAGAAATATTGTTATTCTTCTAAAGTATTTTTCTTTCTACATCTGAAATTTTATGAAAAACTACATTTTTGATAACATTTTAACAACATCTCCCGGGTTAATATCTTGAGGATATTAATCACATGCCTTATCAGCTCAGTTTTTTGTTACAGCAAAGCAACATTAAATTAAATTTTAGTTTAAGAAGTAATAAGCTTTAAGCGCAAATTAATTTCAAAACTATTTACAAAGTTCTAGCGAATATTTTTAATTGAAATTATTCAAAGCGACCGCAAGAAGTATTTGATAAAGCACTTACGGACACTGTCTTAAAAAATATTTTTTGTATGTCCTTTATACATAATTATTTGTTTATTCTTATACGTCTCTCATAGGAGACAATTTAGTGGAATCACGATGACTAATTTTCTAAAAAAATATATTAAATTTACATATCTTTACACATTAAATGGACTTATTTATGCTGGTACCATATAAGCTACACTGATCGTAATGCTGGTAGCTTATGCAATAATATTTATAAATAAAATAAAGGCAATGTCAGAAGAAAAGTTAATTATAACAGAATCTCTTTATCTTCATACAAAAGAGGTTTTGAAAATGTGAAAAAAATGTTAAACTTTAATAATGAAGTTTATCCTGTCTGAATTTCTACAAAATTTCTTATCTGAAGGCAACGAGATGAGACCCGTAATGTATTCATGAACTGAGAATAAAAAGCCCTCATCAATATTAAACTGTGGTAATTATTCATTATAGATCTGGTCGACTTCCACTTTATGTAAATAAATAACCGGCATCTGTTTAATATTCTTTCCTGTATTTAGATTGATTCTTGAATAGACGTGAATAATACATTGTTTGTTTAATATACGTAGTAAATAAATCACAACAGTGACAATTAATATTACTTAGCTCAGAAATCTAACATGAACTAAATGTTATATTCTACCTTCTTCTTCCTGGCATTAATCCTGGCGTGCCGGGCTTTGAGTCTGCCTTCTTTCCGTGACATGAGACTCCTGAGTGTAACGGTATAGTACCCCTAAATTTGCGATCGCATACTACACCAATGACCTCCCACCATTTGGCCCAGGCGGTGCTTTTACGACTATGAACATCGTGATTAATGCCTCCAGACTCTTACATAACAGATTCAAGGTTCCTGAACTTTTCCGTCTTAACGGCTGTTTCGATATCTACACTGATAGTGCTCGAGTCCGGTCTCCCGTAAGCCGCAAGCATATACTCGATCTTCGACACATTTAATTTAAGACCGCCGTTCTCAAACATACCGTTTCAGAGGCACACTTTACGTTTGTCTTGTCAATTACATGGAATAAGAACCGGTTAAAAACTCTTATTGACGGTGGTGAGCCCCTATTGTAATTTTGAAAGATATGGTGTCGCCAACAGCAGTCCTAACCATGGAAGCGAAATTGTGATATCTCTGATAATCTCAATATAAGCCTCAGGGGAATCCTGGAACGCTATCTAACGCGAATCTTTGGAACACAATGCCTGTAGATCTAAAAAAGCAACATACAGAGCTCTTCTTTTGCCTGTATACCTTGATCAAAGTTCTGAAGGCAAAAATGGCGTCCATAGTACCTGATCCTGGCTGAAATCGATATTGAGACTCAGAAAAAGTACCCTCTCGGCGGAGCCTGACATCGACCATGCGCTCGAAGAGCTTTATGGTGTGAGTCATAAGCTTTATGCCCCTATAACTACCACAATCTTGAACTCTCCCTTCCCTTACAAGAAAAGGGGCAGTGTTATTGTGTAGGAGTAATAAAACTGAATCGCCAATAATGTAGCATCTTTCCAGTGCTCAAAATATGGTTAAAAACGTCATTAAGCATTAGCACACTATGAGAGCCCAACGATTTCCTCGCTTTGATCGAAATTTCTTCAGGTCCTTCCGCTTTTCCGTTCTTCTCACGCTACAACCCACCTGGGAAGCGTAGGCGCTAATTATATTTATAGTAACGCCCTCAATCAGTATCTTTATCCGCATCAAGTTCGCAGCGACGGTCATCTCCGTTTTTACCAGGTGACCCAGTGTATATAAGCCGGTAACCCTGTCCGATGTTACGGGACTTATTGACCTTTTAGCGAGAGATGTCTCATGAGTACATCTGCGAGTGCTCTGCATCTGCGAGTACTCTGCGAGTACTCTGCTCTGCAGAGTTTGCGACTGGGTAATCAAGTACGGGCACGAATAAAGACGCGTCTTTAGTCGTGCCCGTACTTGACACGGTAGACCTGGCCCACTTGTCGCAGGTGTAGGGTGATGTGCCTACGCGATTTTAGCGGCGACGCTATAAACGTACCTAGTCTCGTTCTTTTTATTATCATTGGCGGTTAGCGTTTTAAATGGAGTGATTACCATCTGACCTCTAAGATTTCTTTACGGGAAAAAATCCAATATTAGATGTTTCGTTCCCTCGCAATGTAAATATTGAATATTTCATTGCGGGCAGTGCTAAAACTCCATGCAGAGTTTTGTCTTTTGTTACCGAAGCGAGAAACGAAAACATTAAAATATTTTATTTTCTTAAGTTCAATTTCATCGAGCCCACACTACGCCAGTAAAGTAAATTATTTATTATATATTATTATTTACACTTAAATTTTTAATTTGTTATAATTTTAAAAATGGATGAATATTCTATTTATATAGCCGCCTTATTTCTTAAAAATAACATTAACAAAGCTAATCTCACTTCAACTTCGCACGAAATTGAACCTGAGCTCGTTAGAAAACAATGACGGCGTCAAATAAATGTATATTATAAGATCTTAAGTACATACTTACGTTTTTGTGTCTCTAAATGACTAAGATAATATTCTTTTAAAATTTTTAAAAAGCTTTTAGAATATAAAGTATTAACAAGGCAGATACCCACTCACTTCATTTGTCTGACTTAAAAATAACAACCAAAAATATTTCTACTACCTAAATTATGACGGGGTGCTTGAAAATTATTTATAAAAATGTGTGTATATTAATAATAATTAATAATATTATAAACACGAACGGAAGTTTACTATCGATTGTCAACGTGACAGGTCGCGGGTTCGATTCCCACTTGAGAAAATGAAATATTTTATATTTTCATTAAAAAGCAAACCACGTAGCTGTGTTCCGTTACTCAACACGCAATACTTTAATTTCGGTGGAAACTGAGGAAAGAAGCCTTACCACATGGTCTTAAGTTACCTCCACTTACTTTGTAATGTGCGGGACGTAGCGTGAAGCTTAAAAATGTACTAGTGTGAGATTATACATCACATTAATCGACATCTTGTTTAAAAATACATAATAAATTTGTAGGAAAGCGTTTTTTAGCTTAAAATGTAAGAGTAAAGTAATGACAATACTAAATATTCTTTTTCTCGAGTGGGAATCGAACCCACAACCTGTCACGTTTCGTTTGCATGCCTGTACCTTAGCGGCCTGAGTGGCCTCTAAAAAAAAAGGTAAATGCTTCCTAAATATACCTTTTATATTATTATTACGATTTATCAAGGTTAATAATATTATGTGATCAAGATACTAAAGCAATAATTTTATCACTAATTAAATATATATTTGACATATTCGACCGACTTATTGGCATTAAACTGGTTTATTGTTCAAAAATATTTAAAAATAATATTTTTGTTATTCCCTTTCATTCCATTTTAAGTGAAAATAACTTTTGTATAACAAAAGTGAATTAGAATCAAGAACATTTCACTGTTCGTGCAACTGCTTTGTTCTGACAATTATTTATTCTAACTTCCTTCCGCATTTTGAGGGAAAAATCGTAACGAAGCGCTTTCATTAATTTAATTGTTCTGCGTTAAGAGTTCAGAAGATATCATTTACACATTTTCGTTTGTATACATTGACAGTTGACTAATAAAATTTATTTGTAATTAAAGATGAAATCATTAAATACATGAACAACCTTTAAATTAAATTTAGATCCCACGAATATTGCATTTAGTGAAACAGAACAGTATTGGAATTAACATATTAAATAAAGAATAAATAAAAAAAATCTTTTCTAGGTTCATCTCGTACATGGTAGGATTAGAAAAGGGCGACTGCCAGTATCGCGGTCATCTGGAAAGCAAGGCCAAATTGGCCTCGAAGAAACTGGTCAGCAGAGCGAGACATTATTTCACGCCAAAACACCATTTGACCCTGTATAGGGCCCAGGTTCGGCCTCATATGGAATATGTTCTTACCCTTGGGCTGGTACACCCCAGTTTTTTTTTACAACCCCAGTTCGAATCGTTAGGGACTCAATGATCTGTTATATATAATGGCTTAATACTTTGGCTTTGCGTAGAGACGTATCCTCCCTGTGCGTTCTCTACCGCATTTATCACGGGGAGTATTCTGGAGAACTGTTTAACTTGATACCTGCCGCCGAATTTTCCAACTGCACAGTACGACACAAACTAAAGTACCATCAACATCATATGGATACGTGGCACTCGACTACTGTGCGGTTTCGTAAGAATTTTCTTCCCCGCACCACACATCTGTGGAGCGACCTACCCGCGGCAGTATTTCCAGTTCGATACGACATGGGTACCTTCAAAAAGCGCGTCTACCTCCACCTTAAAAGCCGGCAACGCTCCTATAGCTCCCCTGGTGTTACACGGGAACGTGGGCGACTGTGATCACATCCCATCAGGTGACCCGTACGCTCGTTTGCCTTGTTGTTTCCATAAAAAAAAATAGAAAAGGGAACTTCAGAACACTCCGTCCCGTTCCGTTCCCACTTTCCACTGAATTTGAGGCATTACATGTACTCAACACGTAATGCCTCAAATGCGGCACTCAACGCAATGACTTTCCTTCTTACCAGAGCGACGAAATGAAGCCAATAAATTTTCCTCGAGTGGGAAAATTTAATTTATTTTTAAAAATTGAGTTGATTACAATAAAATTTTAGTATTTTTTTGTTTATTATTTTTAAGGAATGGAACACACTTTAAACTACTTGGTAAAATTACATTCTGCATACAAGGTACACTAGTATGAATAAAAACAGGGAAAAGTTGGCAAATTGCTATCTATGTACACTTATTCAGGACTATTTGAAGAAATAGAATTTATCTAGTTTGCTCTAGTGAACGTTATCCGTAGAAAAGGTTCTTGCATCGATGTCTTGGGATTAAGCACGTGAAATAGAAAGAGTCGACCCCGACCTACTTATGTTGAAATTAGTCCAATTTTGTTACCTTGAAACATTTGTAAGAGTTTATGAACTATTACGTATTTCATGAAAGCGTATGTAGACTGCTTTGAATAGCAATAATAATAAGACCCAGAGTATGAAAATTAACAAGTGCTATCTTATTTTTTTTGCACAGAAATTATTATTTTTTTTAAACAACTCCAATACTTTTTGAAAACAAGCTTTAACAAGCTTAGTCTATTATATCTTACAAATTCAAACTAACTATCCTTGGTTGTCTATTTCAGAAAGTTAGGTCAAAAATTAATTACCCGCCACTTTGTAATTATGAATTTCCACAATATATATATAAAAATTAACCTTTTTATATCCATGTATATATATCAGAGCGCTTTGTACGTACCACAGCGACAGACAGACGACACTATAATTTTCCAATTACTGCCGTTAGCTGAAATACAGAATATAGATACAAAAGCGTCGCTTTAGAATCGTAGTGATTA
Source organism: Eueides aliphera (assembly GCA_035584415.1). Taxonomy (NCBI): domain Eukaryota; kingdom Metazoa; phylum Arthropoda; class Insecta; order Lepidoptera; family Nymphalidae; genus Eueides; species Eueides aliphera. Next base: position 5,639,169 of record JAXGGP010000001.1, read on the forward strand.
GATTCGTAGCGACTGTAGCGGCTAGCGTAGAGGGAAGTGCTACGAGCATTGCGGAATGCTACGAGATGGTCGATCGTGTCTGCGACGAGAATTGCAGCGACGGCGTGTTTGTACGCAGAAATGGATTTAGCAGATGTGACACGAGGATTAAAGTATTAGAATTAATGCTTTTGAAGTAAATGTTATATTTATGAGAAATGTATTGTGATATTTTTTATTTTACGCTGTCTTACGTATGGGCAGCAGCAACTCCCAATAAATCTGTTCCCCACTGTGTTGAGTGGCGAAACACCATGCCGCACTTTGCCTCTTTCACAGAACGGAAGTGAATATGATGGGGATCGAACCCACTACCTACCGCGCTTGTGCACTTTTGCTACCGCATAGCATATGTGAAGGAAAAGTTCTATGAAATTATTTGAAATTTATTTACGCATAAAACATAAATCCATATAAAGTAATGCGCAAAGTAAAGACTTTACTTGGACTTTCGGAAGTTATAAAAATACAAATATCAAAAGTTCTAATTAGGAGTTACTAAAAATATAAATATTATAACTAAAGTTAAATGACCCATTGTCAAAATCTCTGATAGGCTATATACTCGTATATCTTTTATTGATATTTTTTCTGTTACGTTAAAATAAATATACTTTTATGCTGTTCGACGTGTCTATTCCACAAACTATGATAGCTGATGCTGCTGATGCAAAAATAAAAATAAAAAAAAACTATTGAAATAAAAAAAATGTTCAAATTATAATATTTTTCCGGCCATTTTTTTACACTTAATATCTATGTGCTTAGACCTTATGAAATAGTTTGACAATACACCATCAACATACTCTTCGATAAGTCCTTGTGGACGTGGAGGTACTGCACTATTAATACGATATGCCCTTTTGGGATAGCTTATTCTATAATTGCACATTTGATTTAATATGAATTCAATAAAATTTTATTGAAGACACAAGTATAATTAAATTTAGTGTAGTTTTTAGAATAAGTAATCTAACCGCAATGACGGCAGGTAGCACAAAGTAAACATTACAGTTAATTACAAAGACCACACCTCCCGGGCGTCACAAACAAGATCAGCAATCTGTAATTATAATAAAGTCACAATAAGAGATAAGGCAAACCCCACAGACTCGACATCGTTGAGTTTCAACGACGACAACGGTTTAAATCCAACAATAGCATTTCTGCCACATTTATTCTGCGGAGGGCTCGATTGTACAGATTACACATTATTGTTACAGCGAATTTGAATTCCAAACCCCACGGGATAGAAACGCTATTTATTTGCAAATACTCGAAGCTGATAATAAAATAGGATACGTCTGTGCGTCGTTTTGTAGATTGCGGGATTGCCAGTTGTTTTTTCGATGCAAATGCCGCTAAAGTGCCGGCTTTGTGGAATACCAGGGATATAGGGATGTATTAACTTGAGTAAGTAACGATCTTTATTGATTAAGCGGGTTTACTACTACATACCCGAATATTGATTTTTATATTATTATTAAGAAATGTAATATATAGCACGCTTGGCCTATGTGGGACTAAGCGGAATCTCACAGAAAAGATGAACGGAAAAGATAGGTGGAATGCTTGTTGAAAATTATTTTTGTGTTTTTTGTAATAAAACACTTCTAAATATTGTTTTAAATTTTCTAGGATAGTATAATAAAATTTAGTTATTAATATTATTTTATGTTACTTATAAACTTAAAGTACAGTGATATGTATATAAAATGTAGTTCTGTCCTACAGTATTATCTTTTACCTTAATATTGCTCATCTCACAAGACTTCCCAAAAGTTATGAGATTTTTAGAATATTTATTTAGAATGTAAAATGCAAGATATTATTGAACGTTTAACCTTATTACTTGTCCGGCATCTAGTTCTGTCGCTTGTAATTAATTAAGTATTAGTAATTCTAAAAATCGGCAATATATTTGACTGCTGTAGTCTAATGAGTTTTTACACGAGAGAGGTGAATAGAATGTTAGTTCTAATCAAATCCAAATTTTCGCATGGAGGGGTAAGTACGTCGTATAGTAGGCTTAACGAGTTAGTCCGGTCGGCGCGTCCCGACGCGACCTCGAAGGGTGGCGTTCAAGAACATTTTTAAGTTATGAAAGTAAATTTACAGTCATTAAAGTCAATTTTATACAGTAGTTGAAAAGCTGAAACTATGACTGACCTGTTGTATAGAAATGTTAATGTTATTGCAAGAGGAAATACTTTCATTTTTGTTATGATTACAGTTTTTGTAAATTAAATCTATAAATACCTTATTTAAAAAATGCATATACTCGTAACAGGAACTAATATTAAAATAAATGCCTATACTCATTACATCGTAACGTAATCCTTATAAAGTCTAAAATCTCCAAAAATTTTCAGTCATTACTGTATACAGATTTATTTATAGATGAGACACGGCAAACGAGCGTGCGGGTCACCTGATAGTAAGTGATCACCGCCGCCCACGGTCCCGTGTAGCACCAGAGGAGCTACAGGAGCGTTGCCGGTCTGTAAGGTGAACGGACACCAGGGCCCGGCATTACCCAATACGAAACGCAGTGGCCGAAGCCACTACTTAACGCCGATTTTAAATGCCGGGGGTGGTAACAATCCGGTCGAGTCTGCCCATGCGTGTTGCCATTAGAGCTCTTTAATCTTTTCTTCTTAAATTGAAATAAACTTAGTGTTATACGTACTATGTAGAGTATATAAACTAAATTTTAAATTCAATAGTCTTTAAAAATTAATTAAGTCTTTAAAAAGATTAAATAATCACAGACAGATATGAGGCTGGTCACAGCGCAGAGATTATAGATCCTCTCGAGGGAATATAAAATATTCAATATTTTTATATTTTCTGCGTTCTTCTCATTTCCTGCGTTGAGTGTCACCATTTAACACAGTGTTTCAAAAATTACAAAAAAATAGAGAAAGGATGTGACTCAATGAAAACGGAGTATTTCCGAGGCTAGGTAAGCCTCTGATACTATACACAAACTTTGCCTTCCTTGAAATATATTATATCAGAACACATCTACCGTAACGAGCTTTACAAGTTTTTAATTAAATTTGGCGCAGTAAAACTTTTTTGGCACAATTCAAATAAAAACATTCCGTAAATTCCAAATGAAAAGTATTGTCACTTTTAGCTTCAACATTGTGTATTTTTCAAATATTTTATGTTTACAGGAGTATTATCTGATATTTTAGAATCAGTAAGGCGTTTTATAAATTAACAAATGTATCGTGTGTTGTCGTACACGCACACATGTGGACCGTGTGTTAGGTTTCAGGCTTAAATTTAACATTCGTTTAAATAATACTTGAGTTTAAAATATGTAAAAAACAGCAACTTCACACGGTTATAGCTTCTGTGACGGTCACATTTTGCAAGGATTGTTATTAGATCCTCATTATAACGAACGATAAGTTAACTTATGTATATTGATTTTAGTATTAGATGTCGCTAAATGTAAGGAAGCGGTGCGTACCGGTAACGGTGCGTACTCATTATAAATAAACAACAAATCAATACGTAACTAAGAATAATATTTATTCTATGAGTTATATAATATAAATAGTATTACTATACTACGAGTATATACACATATCTAACAGATTACTTCATAAGAGCCCATCATCCCATTACAGTAATTACACAGCAAAATAATCCTAATTCCTATAATAATAACTTGCAAATGGCGTCCGCGGCTTTACGCCTATATGTACATGTAAATGTATGTATGTTTGTCCCTTTCATAGTAAATTATGTGTATTGTTCTGTTCGGGCTAATCTCGGCTTCATTTATTTGGGCGCTGTTACAATTCCCGTATGTTTTGTTTTGCTTCCAAATTTCTATCTGAATTAAATAGTTTAATCTGCTTTATAGCTAGTAGCTAAGTGTAGATCGCTATAATACTGGTACAAGAGGATGAACTTCTATTTAATTTAAAGGAAAAACAAATAGAGCACAATATTACTCGCTACAACCTTCTGTATTTTAGGCCAAACTTGAAAAAAACATTTTAACTACGATATTTGTAGCTAGGTGATCTAAAAAAAAAATTAAGATCTATGAGATAAGGGTAAGACTTTTTAAATAATTAACAAACCTTCCTCGCCTTCCTCGATAAATAATATCTAATAAACTAAAGAAATATTTACTAATACAATGGTTCGCTCGTTATTACGCGCGCTCCATTATATTAGTAAATATTTCAATCAAACAAAGATTTCATTACAGTTATATTAGAAAGTATTTGGTCTTCCTAGACAGTTAGGTGTTTTAGTCGTAAAACTAACTAAGACTAACTTAACTTATCTGACTAAGACTTTTGTATTAGATCCTCGCTCCTAATAGTTAGTTAGCTCCCTGTAGGTAAAACTCAACTGTGGAACAGCGCTGGGCAAAAACATAATATTTATACGTTCGTTAAAACAGCGTTATCTCATCCATAGCAATATCCAATGTCTGTAATCGGACTTTGATATTATTACTATGATTGTATTTCTTTTTTGAAACTAAAATACTATAATAAATTTGTTTACTTTTTCCAATAAAATGAATTAAATGTGCTTTTATATTTATTTTTGCTTGATATCGCGCATACAACTCGGGAACCCAGGCTTAATTACGCACTTTCGTTCTCTACTTTTCGCAACATTTTTAAAACATTGCGTGTGAAGTAACCAAACTTAACATAGAGATTTTTATTAGATGCAATGTCTCTAAATACTAATGTCTCTAATTATCAATGTTTTTAAACATTACAATGTCTTTAAATATTTATTTTCACTAAATTTAACGCGGGAATCGAAACCATAATCGTCGCCGCAAATGATACAGAGGCGTCACGACTAATTTTAATTCTTCATAGCTCTTAAGCCGACATTGAGCGAACCCATCTGAGACTAGATGCTGAGACTAAGTGACAGTGTCAGACACTCGTGATCGTACTAATTATTTGTGTAATACCCCGGAAGGGCGAATAAGCCGTAGAGTAATTTCAGTAATTACGCTAGTTAATTGTAATATGTCCATATTAAGGACGTGCGGTCCGCGGCGCTCGTGACGGCGCAAATACTGAGTAATGACGCGTTATTACACTGTGTATGTCCGCTAGACCCACGCTCGTACTTTGTTTGTTAATGTGACTGAGAAGCAAATCTTTAATGTATACACTTGTATAGACACGCGCCGCGCAATCACAACCTTTAGCGCTTTCCCGTAGATAACAATAATTACGAATGTAAGAAGAGTACATATAATTACACATCATTGTGTATACTACAAGTACTAGAAATGTCCACAAATATAAATTTATAAATGCAAACGTGACTCACGGAATTTTGTGAGTGTAGACCGATTCGCACTCGACTGGTTTTTTCAGAGGCAATAATTATAATTATATTAAATTGTTTACAACAATTTAATCAGCTTCTCAATATAATTATACTAATATAACTTTAAACGGTCTGTGTATATAGCAGCGTACTTCAATAAAAAAAAAATTAATTTAAATTATACTAAACATTAATAATTGTAAATATATACACAGTTAATGTACTTTTCGTGACATAACGTAGATAAAATAGGCAATTTTGAGCAACATGATAAACATTTTCATAAAACAAATTACAATACAAAATGATAGCAATAGTTTTAGAAAAGACACTTGAATCATTGTTATTATTCAGTGACAATTTAAAAAGCCTACATTTATATTTTCGTAAAGCCTTAGTAATTTCTTCTGAGTTGATTCT
>JAXGGP010000001.1:10565520-10581660 GCA_035584415.1 Eueides aliphera
CTGCTACCCTGCCAAGTGCGGGATTCAGTGTGAACCTCAGTAAAATTGAAAATGTTTTAAAGTAATCAAGTTCTTTGAAATTCTAGTTACAGTAGAAATTGAATTAATTAAAGATTTTTAATTTTCTACATTGTTACTGCTGTTATTTAGTACGTGTTTATAGTTTGAAAAAATAAATAGAGTATATAATTTCATTTAATTCTTAAACTTTTTAATTAATAACATTAAAATAGATGCCAGGCATAATATCATCACAGTCTTACAAATAAGTAACAACTAAAATTATATAATATAAGATATCATTTGTATCAAGTATATTAATAAATTAATATCACACTTCTGGCTATATTCATTTTGATGAATATATAATAAAGAAATATTAAACATAAATATCATAAAAATGCAAATAAAAGTATCAACAATAACACTGACACTGGGAAGAATATATAAACAGACACTCTTGGATGACATATGGACATTAATATAAATGATTGTTCATCATTATTATTCAGACCATCCTTAGTGGGTACTTCAACAATTACTAACTCATTGCTAAACATTTCAACATCAAAATGACATTCAGTCTTGTTTAAACAAATTTTTGATTCAGATAAATTTGAATACTGGAATGTTGGCTTATAAATATCAAAAATGGCATGAATATCATTGTTTACAAAATCATTATCACTGTAAAAAATATAATAGTAATAACCATCAGATGTTACTTTGTGCTCCACCTTCAGTGTTGTAGTTTCTTCTAAGTATTTTGTATTATTGCACTGTATTGAATAGGGGAAAAATTCGTTCATTAGTATATTGTCTTGATAGCAGTCATAGAGGTTGATTTCAAAACTTGAAACAGACTTATCATCATTAATCTTAGTGGAAGTGTTCATTGCATTTCCACCGTGGTTAACACCTGCATCTAAAACTGTATTAGGATTATGCAAAGCAGTACTTGTATCTCTCTTGTGTTTTGTTTTGTTTATGTTGATTTCGGAAGAATTATTTTCAGGTAACCAAATTTTGTTTTCAGTATCATAATCATATTGTGTATGTCTTTTCTTATTTCTAGGATTTTCTAGAGTTACTGACACATGGCTATGCTTTTCTATCAGTAGTGAATCTTTCTTGTATTTATCACCTTCTAAAATACCGCAAGTATTTAATATTTTATCACCTTTCACAACCAATATTTTTGAACCTTCATATCTGGAGCACCCTCTTAATTCTACTGTAGCTCCTGCAAAAAGGTAGAATCCCCAGTATTCTAATGTATCATCAGGCAACTTCATCGATTTTTTTAGTTTTATATGTCTTCTCTTACTAGCTAACTCGGGTTTGCCTTTCATTTGAAAAGCATTAAAAGTATTGTTCATTTTTAATGAATGCTTTTCACAAAATATTGAAGATTGTCCTTTATGTATCTGTATAACATCTGAATCTGATATCTTATACATAACATCGGCATATTTGATATTTCTTAAATATAATGGAGAGATGATAAGTATCGCTGGCAAGACAGTAGTTAACAGGCAAAACATAACAACTCTCTGGGTTCCATGCATCTTACCGCCATCTGAAAATAAAAATAATATTAATAAATAAAAAACAGATTCATTTCGATGTCTTTTATAAACATTAAGTCACGTTATTTATAAGAGACAATAAACACTATGTAAATATTTGCAATATTTTGATACGTACAAGGTTCCAAGCGTTTCTTCAACTACGTAAATTTATTACAATAATATACAGCGTATCGTCTCTACATTTATAATATGTACAAAAATTTACTTATTAGTACATTCTAATGGAAGAATTTATACATATGAGTTTAAGGAATTTCAAAAAGGTTTTCGTTCGCGAAATAAGACAAGACATTGACATTTTCATGAAAGGATAATACTTATTTATCAACGAATAATATTATAGTCTACATATTTTAAATGACAATGTTGCCTTGCAAAAATTACATATTTTTAAAAATCCCTAGTAACTTTGGCCGATTTCCTATTTGCGGCTCGCGGCCATAGCGTACCAGAGTGCGGTAAAATTCATGTGACTCGGCTAGTGCTTATGTACTTATCGGAACGTTAGCATCGTGAGCATTGACGTTCCAAGTCAATATCACTATCGTCACTTTCCTCGATTGCGGAAAATGCTTGAAATAGAAGCATTTTACCATCTTCATCGGCGACACAAAAAATGCTGTGTTCGATTATGTTAACTTGTTGAATCCGTATGTATGTTCATTGAAATTTGACTGACATTGACTGAATTATTAATACTGCTGACAGACGTTGGCGCGTTCACTAAATCGGAAGCCACGTTAGCTGTTGAGACGTCGTTATTACTGTGTTCATTTTAAAACTTCAAGAAATTTATGGATTTTAACCTGGTTTCTCTAATTATATGCATTTTATTATCATAACAAAGAATTCATTCTTATGTATAAAATATAAATTTAAATAAATTTATTTTTTACTAAATTTTTTTAATAAATTTAGTTAATTTTTTTAATATATTTAGAAAAATTAACTAAGGTAAGGATATTGTCCTAAAAGGTATAATGTTATTTGAACTACAGAGTAATTGAGATTAATATAAATATAATGGCAGGCCTGTCGTGGTCCAGGAGCACAAGCATATGACTGTAAGCTCTATATATACGGTTGTTGGTTCGATCTCCACTTGATGAAATTAAATATTTAATATTTTCAATTTAAATATTTAATGTTTTCATTTCTCCTCTCTAGTTGTTATCAGTTTCTTCAGTTAAATCCGAGAAACAAAATTTACAAAAACGAGCATGTCTATTTGCCAATTAGTTTCAAATTATGCTTGCACTTTAAAAATATTTTTTCAGGAGTTTAAGGTTTACTTGGATTTAAAAAAGTTTTTAAATTTTATTACAAATAAAAAAATTAGTTGCCATGGAATTATTTTGATGTTATTGATTTTACAAGTAACAGAACTTATAAGAAGTTATTTTAATAAAAAATGGAAGAAAGTGAACTAAGAAAGCTTTTGCAAACTAAAAATGGATGTAGAATTCCACAAATGCTTCCTATACCAAATGTCAATAAGGTGGCGAAATTACCTTTTACTCCATTGCCACCATATAATAGAATAAAGGTAAAAAAACTACTTGCTTACTATTTAATTTCATACTGAGGATCTTTATTTTTATACAAACAAAAAAAATATATTCATTGATCTATATAGTTGAGATACTTGTAGTGTATCAAAAATTACGTTCATTATGTTTTAATTGTTGTTATAATTGCTGGTTTACAAATTATCCTACCTGCCTACGGCATACTGGAAAGCATAATGCCCATTAAGAATATATAGATAAAAAGTCTTATGCCAATTTAAAATATCTAAAATTATTTATAACTATGATAATTTAACTGCTTTAGTGTTAGTTATCGATGATTTTGAGTAACTTGAAATATTAATTGGGTCTATTTACATTTTTTCACGCTGTATTCCGCACATGGCAAGGTAGGCAGAAGGAACTAAAGAACCTAGTGTTTAGACACTCCGTTCCACTTCCGTTCCCCACTTTCCACCGAATTTAAGGCATTGCGTGTTGAGTGGCGGAACTCATCACCGCGTTTTGCCTTGCTACAAGAGCGAAGAAATGAAAACATTACATATTTAAATTGACTATTTTATTAAATATTTCATTTCCTCGAGTAGGAATTAAAACCACAACTTAAGGGTTACAGTCACACGATTGTGCCACTGCGCCACAATAGGTTTATATAAAATGACGGAGCATAAAATTATTATATAATATGTAGGTACCAACGTTTATGATGTACTTAAGTAATTAAATACTGTTATATATATTATCTTGTGCAAATTGTAGTAGGTATATTACTTATTTATAGACGTGTATATAATATAAAACTGACATTTCACAATTCTAAGCTATCAACAAATTATCTACGGTTTTAAGAACTAAATTGAGTGATATTAAAAATATATACTATGCATAAAATAAACATGATGTAAAGAAATTTGCATGTTTTTTTTTTGCAGACTGTCGTGGCGCAGCGGCACAAGCGTGTGACTGTGACCGACAGGTTCTGGGTTCGATTCCCACTAGATGAAATGAAATATTTAACATTTTCAATTTAAATATTTAATATCTCATTTCATCGCTCTGGTAATAAGGCAAAGCGCGGCGTTGAGTTCCGCTACTCAACACACAATGCCACAAATTCGGCGGAAAGTGAGGAATGGAAGTGGAACGAAGTGTCTTAACACTAGGTTCTCGGGTTTCCTCTGCCTACCTTGCCTCGTGCGGGATACAGCGTGAAATTTGCATGTAAATAAATAAAAATTTTATAGGCAATTTAGAATTTTATTTTAATACCTTTCTCTGTTTTATGTTACCTATATAAACATCTAATAATTTTACTTACATTAAAATTAAATATTAGTTTATATATTAATTTTAGGATAAAAAAGAAAAATTTCGGCATATTTTAGAGGAAAAAGCTGTAAAAAGAAAGATTAAAATATCTAAAGTGCCTGTGGAATTAAGCGAGCTAGATAATTTAGAAATATCACAAGATAGGCATATTAATGTTCTCCGAGAATGTGCAGACAAAATTCAACCTCCGCCGATGCTTAAATCTTGGGAAAGGAAAATACGCAGTTTAATTCCTTCAAAATTAAAAAATTCGTATCAATTTTTAACTGAGGAATTACTAAGGGAGAGCAAAGATGAATGGAATAGAAATTTACATGAATTGGCCGTAAAAACAGTAATTCGTGACGTTCCTGGAGTTTCACGAACGAGATATGAAGAACCACATTTCAAGTTTAATGGCGTTACTTCGAACCATAATAAAATGATTAAATATCGCAAAAAATTAAAAAGTGGATCTCTATTACTGCATCCATTTATAAGACTAATTCTTGAATCTTCAGAAAAAACATTTCCAGCTTTCATCATCAATTTATCAAAATATAGAGCACGAGGGTCTTTTTATTTAGAAGATTTTCAAACTAAAATATTAGAAGAAATTAAACGGGCTGATTATTTAGTATCTAGTACTTGGTATTCTATTTTAGTTCAATGGCTAAAGAATCCAAGATGTATAAAAGGGATGTCGCCAAAAAAAGTGCCTGACTTTGTAAAATGTGCTACAAAAATGATATCTATGCAAATACAAGAACTGATACGTAGATCAATCGATGCTATTATTCAGGCCCTTAAAGATCCAGACAGTGTACCGTTGTTAAATTTAGCTTTAGATTTTAATGGTGAGTTTATATATGATCCAACTCTGGAGGAAGTATTTGAAATATATCATTCGATAATTAACGCTCTTTCTCATATTGCACAAAGACTTATGCCAATTGAACAATATCTTAAAATTCCATATAACTATGATGCTTTACCGGTTCGATATAATGAATGGTTACATAAAAATGGGCATGAAAGACTTCAAGTTCAGCTCGATATAGTATTCAATCCACTAGTTGAATATCAAAAGAAACTTCGAATTGATTATAATATGCTCTATGGCAGTGCAGCTAAGTTACAGTTGGTAAATTTTATTGAAAATGCTACCGATTTTGAGACATCCTGTGAAAAAATTATTTATTTTCGGGAAATAGATTCAAATATAACATCCATAATCGAAAATGAATATTTTAACTGCGCCATAGTTTCTCAACTCAGAATGATAGATGGTTTAAAACAAAAAGCTGTAGAATTCATAAATGATATCATACATGGAATAGTTAAAACTCACATGGATGAAAACAATAGCATATGTAGCGAATTTGAAATTATTGCTAGTAAAGCTTTAAAAGAACCTGAAAACGCGGCTGAACTAATAGAACAAGGTGTTTATATCTTACATGCTAAAACTGTATTAGTCGAAGGCTTAAAAGAAAGAATATTGAGACAATTAAGCATTATTTCAAATTTGTTAGAAATGACTTCTCTGACACCAGAGCATGTAGCTTCCAATACAAAAACTGTTAACTGGTTAAGAGATATTAAGCCTATATTTGAAAAAAATGCAGCAGCATATGAAACTTTTAAAGCAGAAATGGAGGATAATTTACTATCGAAAATTGCCTACTTAAATAAAGAAGTTTTGGAAATAACTCCATATTTGGAATTATTAGATAATATGGATGATATAAATCACACTTTAGAGTATTTAGAAAGTCTAAGGAGGCTTGTACATCGCTTAGATGATTGTGATAAATTAGTAGAATGGATAAACAAAGAAGAAACTACTTTTAAGTTTCCTATATCTAATTACACAGATCTTGAAGAGTTAAAAGATTTTATTAAACCATTTCATTGTTTAGTATATTTGGTCCATAAATGGAAGCGGAGCTACTATACGTGGATGGATGGACCGTTTGAATATTTAGATCATGAAAAAATAGAACAAGATCACGACTTTTACTACAAAGAATTTTTAAAATTATCTAAATCTTATAGAACAAAAATAAAGCAACAAATATCAGAAGGTGTTGAAAAACGTTTTCAAGGTTTAGTAGACGATCCTGACGTAAATAATTTGCCTGCTCCGATGAAACTATGTGCCCAAGCAATAGCTGAAATCAAAGAATGGAGACCTAATGTTCAAATGGCTCACATTATGTGCAATCCAGCTTTAGTTCAGAGACATTGGGATGAGATGTCTCTCATAGCTGGATTCGATTTAACTCCCAATGCTGGCACCAGTTTGAGAAAGATTATTAATTTTAATCTCTGGGAGGACATAGATCAATATGAAATTGTAAGTGTAGCGGCAACAAAAGAACTGGCATTAATAACAAATTTAAACAAAATGACAGCAGAATGGGTTGATATTTGTTTTAAAACTAGTCCATACAAAGATACAGGCATTTTCATTTTAACTGGTCTAGATGACATTCAAAGTGTCTTAGATGATCACATTGTAAAAACAATTGGTATGCGGGGGTCTGCTTTTGTAAAACCATTTGAATCGCAAGTAAGAGCGTGGTATGAGAAAATCACACGAGTCAATTCCACTATAGATGAATGGGGAAAAGTTCAAAGTCAGTGGCTATATTTATTGCCTATATTTTCATCAAAAGATATAGTAGCCCAAATGCAAGAAGAAGGTGTAATGTTTGTAGAAGTTAATAATATATACCGCCGGTACATGGGATCAGTTGATAAAGATCCCCATGTTTTAGACATAGCTGGAGGAGCGGGAGTTTTAGAGTCATTTAAGATTGCGTCAAGTTTATTAGAAAAAATTAATGATGGCATAAATAATTATTTAGAGAAAAAACGTTTATATTTTCCTAGATTCTTTTTCTTGTCAAACGACGAAATGTTAGAAATTTTGTCTGAAACTAAAAATCCACTTAAGGTACAACCACACCTTAAGAAATGCTTTGAAGGTATAAATAGATTGGTATTTGATCCAGAATATAACATTTCTGCTATGATATCAATGGAAGGTGAACAAGTAGAATTTTTGGACATTATTAGTGTTGCAGCAGCGAGAGGCTCAGTAGAGAAATGGCTTGTTCAAGTAGAAGAACAAATGTTAAAAGCAGTAAAATCGGAAACTGAATTATCTTATTATGATTATCCAAATCTAAGTCGTGTGGATTGGATTTTATCTTGGGAAGGTATGGTTGTCCTGGCAATATCTCAAATTTATTGGGCTGTAGATGTTCATCAAGCTTTAAACACTCATAAGCTTAGTGAGTTAAAAGCTTTTCATTTATCATTAACAAAACAACTAAACGAAACAGTTGCTATAATACGAAGGACTGATTTAACGAAATTGAGTAGCGTCACAGTAAAAGCCTTGATAGTTATAGATGTTCATGCAAAAGACGTCATTCAAGATCTTATTGGTAAAAATGTTATAGAAGAAACTGATTTTCAATGGTTAGCTCAATTGAGATACTATTGGGAAGAAGAACGAGTATATGTAAAAATTATAAATGCTGTAGTTAATTATGCATATGAATACTTAGGAAATTCAGATCGTCTAGTTATAACACCACTGACCGACCGTTGCTATCGAACTCTGATAGGAGCTTATTATCTTCACTTAAACGGAGCACCCGAGGGTCCTGCTGGAACTGGAAAGACAGAGACTACAAAAGATTTAGCTAAAGCTTTGGCAGTACAATGTGTTGTTTTTAATTGTTCTGACGGGTTAGACTATAAAGCCATGGGAAAATTTTTTAAAGGTTTAGCATCTTGTGGAGCTTGGGTCTGTTTTGATGAATTTAATCGTATAGAAGTAGAAGTTTTATCAGTAATAGCACAACAGATTTTATGTATAGTTCAAGCTGTAAGACAACATTTAGAAACATTTGACTTTGAAGGAACTACGTTAAATTTAAATCCGGCTTGCTATGTATGTATAACAATGAATCCAGGATACGCTGGTCGTTCAGAACTCCCAGACAATCTAAAAGTTCTATTCAGAACCGTCGCAATGATGGTCCCCGACTACGCAATGATTGGTGAAATATCTTTGTACTCATTTGGATTTATAGATGCTCGTAGTTTATCTGTAAAAATCGTAACTACGTATCGTCTATGTTCTGAGCAGCTATCTTCTCAAAATCATTACGATTACGGTATGCGAGCAGTAAAAACAGTTTTATCTGCTGCTGGGAATTTAAAAAGAAATTATCCTAATGAAAATGAAAGTATCTTATTGCTCCGATCTATAACTGATGTAAATTTGCCTAAATTTCTCTCATTCGATGTTCCTTTATTTGAAGGCATTATATCTGATTTGTTTCCCGGTATTACTTTACCTAAGCCAGATTATGATAATTTTATAAGTGCTTGTAACAACATTTGCGAACTAAATAATTTGCAACCAGTAGATTGTTTCTTATTAAAAATTATACAAACTTATGAAATGATGATCGTCAGACATGGTTTTATGTTAGTGGGAGATCCATTTTCTGCTAAATCTATGACATTAAAAGTATTATCGGAAGCCCTAACATTAATGGCGCAACAAAACATACCAGATGGTTGTGAATGTACTTATAAAGTTCTAAATCCAAAAGCAGTGACAATGGGTCAATTGTACGGTGCTTTTGATCCAATATCATATGAATGGTCAGATGGTGTAGTAGCGACAATGTTTAGAAACTTTGCATCTGAAGATACACCTACACGAAAGTGGATCGTTTTTGATGGTCCCGTCGACGCAGTATGGATTGAAAATATGAATACTGTTTTAGATGATAATAAAAAACTTTGTCTGACATCCGGTGAAGTCATGGCAATGACGAATGTAATGTCTATGATTTTTGAAGTTATGGATTTAGCACAAGCTTCTCCTGCGACTGTATCGAGATGTGGCATGATATATATGGAATCCGCTTCCTTTGGATTCATGCCTTTTTACAAGTCTTGGTTAAACACACTTAATCCTGTTTGGTTAGAAGAAAACGATGATTATATTTTTAACATGTGTGCATGGTTATTTGACCCACTTGTATATTTTATTAGAAAGCATTGTACGCAACTTGTCACAGGTGGTGAAGTTAATTTAGTGATGAGTACCCTTAGACTAATAGAAATGTTAATGGATGGCGCCCTCGAAGGCGAAGAAGATACTAAATACACAAGAACCTGGTTTATTGCATCATTCATGACTGCATTGGTATGGGGTTTGGGCGGTATACTTAACACTGACTCCCGTGAAAGGTTTGATGACTTATTAAAAGAATATTTTAGAGGTGAAAAGGGTATTCCAACTGAAATAGATAGAATCGATGTATCCATTCCAGTTGAAGGAATGATAATTGACCATTTTTATATGTATAAAGGCAAAGGTTGTTGGAAACCTTGGCCTGACGCTGTAAAGGCAGCTCAAGTTAAAGAACAAATTAATCTGTTACAAACTGTGATACCTACTTTGGAAACAGAAAAATATATGTTTCTTTTAAAATTGCATACAAAGTTCTCAAAACCGTTATTATTTATTGGACCAACAGGAACCGGTAAAAGTTTTTATGTTCAAAACTTTTTAATGAGTATTGATTTAGAAAAATATACTCCTGGTTTTATAACTTTTACTACGACTACTTCTGCAAACCAAACTCAAGATCTTGTTTTATCAAAATTAGTAAAAAGAAGAAAAAATAACTATGGCCCAACGAAAGGTAAACAGGCAATTATTTTTATTGATGATATGAATATGCCAGCTAAAGAAACATATGGTGCACAGCCCGCTATTGAATTATTAAGACTTTATTTTGATCAGAAACACTGGTATGATTTAAAAACTACTGAAAAATTATTTATTTATGACACATTTTTTTACGGGGCTATTGGTCCAGTTGGCGGAAGCAGGCAGTTAATATATCCAAGGATGCTACGACATTATAATATATATTCTATAAATGAATTTTCAAAAGAAAGTATGTCAAAAATCTTTATGTCCCTGTTGCAGCTGGGCTGGAGGCGAAATGGATTTGGACAAGATACTCAACCAGTAATAATTAATATTATAGCAGCTACTTTAAATATATATGAGCAGTCCACTGAAGGCTTAAGACCTACTCCAGCTAAATCACATTATATTTTTAATTTACGAGACTTTTCTAGAGTGATTCAAGGATGTGCTCTATTGAGAAGAGAATCTGCAGATAATAAAAAGACTTTTATAAGAGTATGGGTTCATGAAATAATGCGTGTATTCTATGACAGACTTGTAGATGAATCGGACCGTACCTGGTTTTTTAACATTTTACGAAAGTCAACTCAAGATTTCATGAAAGATAACTTTGATGCAGCTTTAGATAATTATCAAAACGAACAAGGAGAAGTAACGCAAGAAAATATAAAGAAAATGATGTTTGGGTGTTATTTAGATACAGACAGCGTAGAAGGTGAAAGAAAATACGAAGAAATACCTTCTAAAGATGTTTTTTTAAATATGGCTATAACTATGTTAGCAGAATATAATTCTATGCACAAAGCAAAAATGACAATTGTTTTGTTTGATTACGCATTGGAACATTTATCAAAAATATGCCGATTACTTTCGATGCCATCAGGGAATGCTTTGTTAGTTGGTGTAGGGGGATCTGGACGGCAGTCTCTTACTAGATTAGCTAGTACTATACTAGGACAACAAGTGTTTCAGCCAGAAATAACTAAGTCATACAGTGTAAAAGATTGGCATGATGATGTAAAATTGGTACTTCGTGAATCCGGCGGCTTAAATAAGGACACTACATTTTTATTTACAGAAAATCAAATAAAAGAAGAAGTATTTATTCAAAATCTAGATAGTTTATTAAATTCAGGCGAGGTTCCTAATTTATATGGACTCGACGAAATTCAGGAAATTTTGGAATTAGTACGACTAGCTGCTCAAGGGGGTAACAGAAATTTGGATATAAGTCCTTTGCAAATATTTTCATTCTTTATTGGTCGCTGCAAAGCAAAATTACACATTGTTTTATGTTTTAGTCCCATTGGAAGTTCGTTTAGAACAAGATTAAGGCTATACCCTTCTCTAGTTAATTGCTGTACTATTGATTGGTATGATAGCTGGCCAGAAGATGCTTTAGAAATGGTTGCCCATTATTATATGGTTAAGGTTAATGTACCTGATAAGGTCAAAGCATCAGCAGTGGTCGCTTGTAAGCAATTCCATGTCGATACTAGAACCGTTTCCGCTGAGTTTTTTAACCAGTACGGCCGTAAAACTTATATAACATCTGCTTCTTATCTTAATCTTATAAAATCTTTCACAATATTAACAAATAAAAAGCAAAAAGAATTAAGAGCAGCTAAATTAAGATATACGAACGGTTTAGATAAATTAGGTCAAGCAGCAGATGCAGTAGCTATAATGCAACGAGATTTAAATGCTCTCAAGCCACAATTAATAGTCATGGCGGCTAAATCCACAAAAATGATGGAAGAAATAGCTGTGGAAACAGCTTCTGCAGACAAGGCGGCTGCTCAAGTAAGGGAGGACCAAAAGGTAGCTAACGTACAAGCAGCAGCAGCACAAGAGCTGAAGAAAGATTGTGAAGCGGACTTAGCACTGGCATTGCCTATTTTAGAGGATGCTATTGCCGCTTTGAATACATTAAAACCAGCGGATATTACTATTGTAAAATCCATGAAGAATCCGCCAGCAACTGTAAAATTAGTCATGGCCGCTGTATGTGTTATGAAAGGTATTCCTCCCGACAAAATACCAGATCCTGATAATCCTGGAAAAAAAATGTTCGATTATTGGGGACCCAGCAAAAGAATTTTAGGTGACATGAGTTTTTTAGAGTCGCTTAAGAATTTCGATAAAGACAATATACCAGTAGCTACAATGCAAAAGATTAGGAAAGAATACCTATCACATAAGGATTTTAAGCCACATATTATTGCTAAAGCTTCAACAGCAGCTGAAGGATTATGTAAATGGATTATTGCTATGGACATGTATGATGCTGTAGCTAAAGTAGTTGCTCCTAAAAAAGCTAAATTGGAGGCTGCAGAAAAAGAATTTTCAGAAACAATGGCAATACTAGAAGAGAAAAAAGCTACAGTAGCCAGATTGGAAGCAAAGCTAGCAGAGTTAAATGAAGCTTTAGAAGAAGCTAATATAAAGAAAAAAGCATTAGAAGATGAAGTTCAACTTTGCATCGATAAGCTATATCGAGCTGAAAAATTAATAGGCGGTCTAGGAGGCGAAAGAGTGCGATGGACTCAAGCTGCTGAGAATTTGCAACGGTTATATGATAACTTGGCAGGTGATATTTTAGTATCCTGTGGTATCATTGCTTATTTAGCGCCATACACCATGCCAATCAGAGTTACAGTTGTAGGTCAATGGAGGGACTTGATAATTAAACTAGAAATGCCACATTCTGAACAATTTGTATTTAAAGACATATTGGGGACAGATATTAAGATACAAAATTGGTGTATCGCTGGACTGCCTTGGGATTCATTTTCTATCGATAACGCTGTTATACAAGATAACTCCTTACGATGGTCTTTACTAGTCGATCCACAAGGCCAAGCTAATAAATGGATAAAAACAATGGAAAAGTTAAACGACTTACAAGTAATGAAATTTACAGATGGAAATTACATGAAAGTAATAGAAACATGTTTAGAGTATGGTAAGCCTGCTCTAATAGACTGTATTTTAGAAGATGTAGAACCACCACTAGATCCAGTTTTATTGAAACATACGTATACACAAGGTGGAAAAGAGTTTATTGCTTTAGGAGAAAATATTATAGAATATCATCCAAATTTTCGTTTATATATGACAACAAAGTTAAGAAATCCACATTATTTACCTGAAGTGTTCAATAAAGTCACTTTAATTAATTTCGCGCTCACAAAAGATGGATTGGAAGATCAGCTGCTTGGTATAGTGGTGGCAAAAGAGAGACCAGACTTACAGGAAAAGCGAGAAAAATTAATCGTACAGGGAGCTGCTAATCGTGCTGCACTGAAACAAGTTGAAGATGATATTTTACGTACACTACAAGAGTCAAAAGGAGATATATTAGAAGATGAAAGCGCAATAGAAGTTTTAGATTCATCAAAATTGTTAGCCATCGATATAATGAAGAAACAAGAAGCTTCTGTGGAAACTGAAATAATCATTGAAAAGTTTAGACTGGGATACAGACCTATAGCCTCACATTCAGCTGTTTTATACTATTGTGTTACAGAGTTGCCTAATGTTGATCCAATGTATCAGTACTCCTTAACTTGGTTTATAAATCTCTACATAATTTCTATTGAAAATGCAAATAAGTCTAAAGATCTAGAAAAGCGGTTAAGATTTTTAAAAGATACATTTACGTACAACTTATACAGTAATGTTTGCAGATCATTATTTGATAAAGATAAATTAATGTTTTCTTTTATTATGTGTTCTAAAATGATGTTATCTACTGATGAAATGGATCATGATGAATATACATTTCTGATAACTGGTGGGATAGCGATAGAAAATGTTTTTAAAAAACCTGTGGAATGGTTACCAGATAAAAATTGGGATGAAATGTGTAGATTGAATGATTTATCAGCGTTTAAAGGTTTCAAAGATAGCTTCAAAACTGCCATAAGCAAATGGAAAGAAGTTTATGATGATTTAGAACCTCATCGTAGAAGTTTACCTGGGGCTTGGGAGGATAAATTAACATCATTTCAAAAATTGTTACTCGTAAGGGTCTTACGTCCTGATAAGTTAACATTCGCTATATCTGATTTTGTAGAAAAACAAATGGGTCAAAAATATATAACACCACCACCATTTGACATAGGTCGGTCGTTTGGAGATTCTAATTGCTTAGCTCCATTAATTTTTATTTTGTCTCCTGGTTCCGATCCTATGGGAGCTCTTATAAAATATTGTGAAAAAATGGGCTATGGGCACAGATTTAACTCAATATCCTTGGGTCAAGGTCAAGGTCCTATTGCAAAAGCAATGATAGAACGTGCACAGTTAGAAGGGGGTTGGGTATGTCTGCAAAACTGTCATTTAGCAGTGTCTTGGTTACCTACGCTTGAACAAATTGTTGAAGGTTTTGATTTAACTAACACTGATTTAAGTTTCAGATTGTGGCTTACTAGCTATCCTTCTGATAAATTCCCACAGTCTGTCTTACAAGTCGGAGTTAAGATGACAAATGAACCACCAACGGGGCTACAACACAATTTGAGTAGGTCATATTTGTCAGAGCCTCTAAAAGAGTCAGAATTCTACGAAGGGTGTCCAGGTAAAGACAAAGCTTTTAGTAAGCTTCTATATGGTATAAGTTTTTTTCATGCAGTCATTCAAGAAAGAAAAAAGTTTGGCCCTTTAGGATGGAATATTCAGTATGGTTTCAATGATTCGGATTTTCACATATCTGTTATGCAATTACAAATGTTTTTGAACCAATATGAGGAAATACAATATGTAGCTATAAAATATTTAACTGGAGAATGCAATTACGGAGGCCGCGTAACGGATGATTGGGATAGAAGATTAATTGTGACAATTCTTGATAAATATGTCAATGACGGTGTCGTAAATGATGCAAACTACTTATTCTGTGATATTGGATCTCAATATGGGCTTCCCAGAAGATGCGAGTATCAAGATTATTTAAAGCACATTGAATCAGTTCCAGTCAACCCTCCACCGGAAGTTTTCGGTTTACATATGAATGCAGGCATCACTCGTGATTATTCTATATCAATGGCATTAACAAGTGCATTAGTATTAGTAGAAGGAACCAGTACAGGTGGTGAAGGTGGAAATACTGAATACATTCTTACGCAAATGGCATCTGAAATTTTATCTAAATTGCCTCCACATTTTGACATAGAAATAGCACAGCAAAAATTTCCTGTTGATTATAATGAATCGATGAACACGGTCTTAATTCAAGAAATGCAACGATTCAATAAATTATTACATGAAATAAGGAGTTCTTTAATGGATCTTCAAAAAGCAGTAAAAGGTGTTATTGTTATGTCTCCAGCTTTAGATTTACAATCAAATGCTATGATATTAGGCAAAATACCCGATAATTGGTCAAAAGTTTCCTATCCAAGCTTAAAACCATTACCGAGTTATGTTGCAGATTTTATAGAACGATTAGCTATGTTAGAAAACTGGTATCAAAACGGTAAGCCGTCTACATTTTGGTTGTCTGGTTTCTTTTTCACACAAGCTTTTCTTACAGGTTCTATTCAAAATTATGCTCGAACTAAAAAAATTCCCATAGATTTATTGGTTTTTGATTTTGAAATTCTTCGTGTAGATTATGCCAAAAATCCACCAGAAAGTGGTGTATATGTTCATGGGTTATTTATGGACGGCGCAAGGTGGGATCGGCCAAAGTATTCTATCGGAGAGCAACAGCCTAAGATTTTAAATGACAACATGCCTGCAATATGGTTATATCCAAAATTAAAAAAAGATTTTGATGAAGGAACTAGGTATAAATGTCCACTATATAAGACCTTAGAGAGGAAAGGTGTTCTTGCCACCACTGGTCATTCTTCTAATTTTGTATTAGCATTTTATTTGCCTTCTGATAAGCCTTCAGCACATTGGATAAAACGTAGCGTAGCTCTCATATTACAATTAGATAATTAAA
>JAXGGP010000001.1:12206359-12223603 GCA_035584415.1 Eueides aliphera
GTAACACGACGCAACTGTATTCTGAACGCTTTACTAACGTATGCGTGGCCTCTGTGAACCCTTAAATGCAAATTATTTATATATAATTGATTATTCATTACGTTGTAAAATCATCAAAAAACATATCATTTATTTTTTTTAATGGTTGAAATTTATAGACCTAATGCGTGTATAGCTTTTTTGGCAGGTTTATATTAAACTGTTATTTATATGTTTGCAAGTATTTAGCAGAGGCCCAATGTTAAGAAACGACAAAGCACAACGTTGAGTTCTATGTCTGATCTGTTATGAAATAGGATGTTTTTAAATTGACATTGTGCTAGGGATGTCCGGTAGGAAGCGTTTGACATTTGCATGATGCTGCTATGGCCAAACGTACTAAATACGCTATCACACGATACATTGATATTTTAACATCGGTAGTTAAGGAGTCACCATCTTTTAATGTATATTTTTCTTGGCTGGTACCAGAATTGGTGGTCACAAGTACATTTTGTAAAAGTCGACATGCTTGGGTTGGTTGTTTTTTCTAATTATACTTACAATCAGATGTCTGTAAGTATAATTTAAATTAGCTTATCCGAATAACTTGAAAATAGACCAGTAACCCTATATTTAAATAATTGTCCTCTTACTATCGTTCCTATTCGTTGAGGAGTCGAATCTTCTATCATTTTCCTCATTAGGTTGCTGAGCATGTCATCATATAATGTCTAGAAGAAACAAATATATGACTACTATAAGAAATTATATGAAAAATGTACATATAATTCGAAGATTTTCATTTATGTTACTAACAACTGATGACTTGTTGGTAATCGAAAGTAGGTACTTAATGCGAAAATACGCTCTTTCAAACATAAAACATTTTTTTAAATGGGTCTATTAACATATATAAGATGAAAATTGGCGGACACCAAAAATGGTGACGAATATAAAAGCTGCTCCTAATAAGTTGAAGTCCGTTGTGATGCAGCAATGTATAACTTAGGCCCTAAAGAATATTTAAGGGAAAATATTAAAGAAATTATTTATATTGATTGGTGTTTGAGATATGAGATATGTTATATGTATGTTAAGAAAAATATAAATCTACTAAAATAAATGCGCCTGTTGCGTGAAGTCCGCAATTATCTCATGGGACAATGTAACGCTTTTACAATAGGATCATAAAAACCTTACGAGAATGTTCTATCTATATAGTGAATATAGATATTAAAAAATAGTAAAAAGACATTTGTGTCTTAAAGATTGTTTACCAACTTAATGATATAACTAACGTAATGATGTTATAAATAAGGCCTGTCGTGACACAGTCACACAGCATGTGACTGTTACTGACAGGTTGTGGTTTTCATTTCCACTCGACGAAATGAAATATTATATATTAACAATTTAAATATTTAATGTTTCATTTCTTCGCTCTGGTAATAACGCAAAAGCAAGGTGTTGAGTTCCGCTACTCAACACGCAATGCCCCAAAATCGGCGAAAGGTGAGAAACGGAAGTGGAATGGAGTGTCTTACACTAGCTTTCCAAGTTCCCTTTGCCTACCCTGCCATGTGCGGGATACAGCGTGAAGCTGAGTATAAAACAATTACACGACTTGGGAGTGAAATGCTCACTCCAAATTATTTCAAAAATTGTCACTTATTAATGTATAAAAACTTCGTCTTCTCAGGTATGAAACAGTGTATCGGTAGTAAATTGGTTGACTTTTAAAAAATGAAGATTGTCATTTCTTATAATCAATACATATAATAAAACGGTAAATAAAGTGTGTCAGTACATAAAATATTTTAGAATAAAAAAATGGGAGGTAATGAAACAATAAATTAGATAAGATTTGAAAAAAATAATGGCCAGTATGTACTATATGTTTGTATTTCGTTATTTCGACGGATTTGAATAAAACTTTTTTTTGTATAATAAGCCCGAACAACATATATAGGGTATAATTTGTTCTGGAAATTGGAACTTTTGGATATTTTTATTGAATTTTTTTCCGTCTTAGAATTGGATCACCCTAGAACTGATAGTATCGTAAGAGGCGACTAAAGTACGTGTGGGAGAGTCACGTTGTCAGCAAAGACAACACGCGTGGGCAGACTCGACCGGGTCATTTCCACCCCCGGCATTTACAACTGGCGTTAAGTGGTGCCTTCAGACACTGCGTTTCGCGTTGGGTAATGCCGGGCCCCGGTGCGCATCCACATTATGGACTGATCACTTACCATCAGGTGACCCGTACGCTCGTTTGCCGTGTTTTTTCAATAAAAATAAATATATACATATACATGCTAAGCAAATCAACCATCCATCTCTCCCCATGATTGAAAAGTAGTAGTAGCTCGTGGATGTTTGCATACATGTATTATATTTAGATATTTTAAAATGCGTTCTCTCTTGACAAATGGCAATTCTATTTTAAACATCATTTGGAAGCGCAATTTGTAAAAATGTTCCAATGGAGATGTTAAAAACAAGCGTATAGAAAACATGGCTGAGTGAGAGACCTTATGGACGGTTTCAAATATCGCTACGTAAAATTTTCAATATTAAAGTAGTAGGTATCTAAAATGTTATAGATATTTAGATGACTGTTGGAAGTTGGTTAAAGGAATGTAAAATAAAACTACTTATCATTTAGATATAATTATATTTTCGAATCTAAAATGTACAAAAAAATACAACTTAAAAATTATGTACTCTTAACGCCTGCTTGTCGATGGATAAAAATATTACAGTTCAAATACCTTTAAGATATTAAACATGTCGGCTTTATTAATTGACAATTACTGTGATAAACCTTCAGGAGCAAGCTATTAGGAACAAAAAACAGTAAGCTACCCATACTATTATCATTATTATAACTTATTTCATATCTGAATGGATTAACATAAACGAATTTCACACATTCAAAGGTCAAATTAGTATTGAATAATATCAGGGCGGTCATGTAAAGGCTGTACAATAAGACATCGATGTTTTCACATGATTGTATATTTTGGGATGAACTTTGGACATCCACTAACTCATAACATAACGAACTCTATCAAATTTAATATTAAATCAACCACATTTTATAACAACTTTGGTTGTGTATTCTAGTCGTAAAAATATATGTTTAGCTATTTACAATATTTAAACATACATACATACAATGCGTAGAAATGCACAGCAACACAAAATAGCTCTTACCTAACATTATTTCGAAGAACTTAATAACACAGATTTATCGGCCATCTGCAAAAAAGATTACGTCTCGCGTAAGACTAGTTACTTCTAATCGACGTTTAACGTGGTTAAGTCCGTTCGGAACTCGGGTTTACATACTTAGTTGTTAAAGCTGATAAATGTTTCCACCCGTACCGTCCGCCGCGCCGTGTTAGACACATGCGCATTATTAATATTTAATAAGCATACAATTGCGATAATCCTTTCTGCCATTGGCCTTTACATTAAACGTTAATAGAAAAAACATAATTAGCGTAAGAAATATAGTCTTAAAGAAATTTTTACTCTAAAAATATACACAATACCCCTGTGCGCAGACGACAGGCCAAGACAAGAGGCACGATTTTATACAAAAAATAAAATCATTTATGTACGGGAGCGCAATCACCTCGTTGTGTTAGCGACTGTCATCCGACTATAAATATATTTATCACAAGTCAACATCTACAGA
Organism: Eueides aliphera; assembly: GCA_035584415.1. Classification (NCBI taxonomy): domain Eukaryota; kingdom Metazoa; phylum Arthropoda; class Insecta; order Lepidoptera; family Nymphalidae; genus Eueides; species Eueides aliphera. Next base: position 12,210,048 of record JAXGGP010000001.1, read on the forward strand.
GGAGCAGGAGCCACATAACATTTGATAACGACAAAACCGAATTTCGTAAAAACAAAGGTATAAATACTAATTATGTTTTCCCTTTGAAACAGTGATCCCGTACCTATCAATGTTTCTATGAATAAAATTTGTCAATAATATTTTTTTATAATTCAAATTCCAAGTCACAGAGTAAGTTGACTTATCAATATATGTCAACGCTTCACAATCGTAACACCGTCCAAATAATCCATGTTAATTTGCTGTAAATTTGAAAGTAAATCCCCAATTCATTATTCTGTAACGTGGAATTAATACACCAATGCAAAAATATTCATTAATTCGATCACATTACGTAAACTTCCATTTATACACGATAACATTTCAAATTATTTGATCAAATATTATTTAATATTTATTACATCTTTAAGTGATTTACTCCATAAAATGCCTAATAGTTCTGAAATTACCATAATCTTACAATAATATATCTGAATAGCAGCCTAATAAAATTATATTATAACAGTATTTGAAATAGAAACGAATTATTTAAAATTGTTTTGACTTTAAAGAATTTATTTGAAGCTTTAATTATTAATATCAAATATGACTTATGTACGAACATCAAAATGAGGTATAAGTCCATTACACCAAGATGTTACATTAATCTTACAATACAACTATATATAGACAAATTGCATATGAGTAATATATCATTCAAGAAGCCCATTTCAACAAATAATGTTCATTTATCAAAATATGTAAGTATATATTTTCATAGGAATTATATTCGTTGATAAAATTCTAATACCGATCACGTTATATTGGTGTTACCATAAATAACAATCTGGTCGGAAAAGATGCAGAAACCATTGTATTATATTAATATAATTTATTTAAATAGCACATTATGCTTGACGGTGTTAAGTTATAAAAAGGCTATTAGACAAAATATCAGAGAAAGTAGACTAGCTTTTGTTAAACGTAGGTTGATGTTGTTAGTCATTACAGTTGGAAGAACTACCTATCGGTTTTTGTAGCACAAGATGAATACTTGTAATTATTTATTAAAATATTTGAGCTCTTTATTATTTAAATGATTAATAGTTGGGAAGTACTGTATTTCCGGACTTAACTACGCTCACCAAAAGCAAATGAAATGTGCCTACTTTACTTTGGAAGACTACAATTCATCAATACTTTTCAGGTTTTAGGCTTTCTCAAACGTATTAGTACATAATATATTAACAAACTTACATCCATATCAATAATATTATTAAAAAATTATATTCATGGATATATCAAATTATTTTCAATGCATTGTTGTATTCATAATAGATAAACTTTATTCATACGGATTCACATCCGAATGAATTCGATGTTCATAACAACGGATGTTTTATTTAAAATTTAGACAGCAACAATATAAATGACTACAGAGACAATAGATTACCATACAAAAGTCGTGAATCATTTATACTATACACTAATCGTACTTTACTCTTATTATACATAATTACATAGTCTCTTCGTAAAGATGGTATTGAAAAATATTTTATATCTTTAATATCAGGCACGCATGCATCGTTACAGCTCGTTAACTATTCACAGTAATTTTCGGATAACCAATTGTTCAACTCGCGCAATGGACGTGTTATTAGGTACGAGTCTATCACTTTTATACTATATAAAACTGTAAAAAATATAGCCTTCTTTGGGTACATTTCGTCCACATCGAGACGTCAAAAACTATGTGACGGCATTTAATGCTCTTCTAACAATCCAATAAATATGTTTCCAATAATTTCAATAAGTTACGTAGACTTCACTAATCGTCAACTACGTGTTTGAACGCTGTCGTGTACCTACCAAGGCCATCACTTGTACTTTACGGAATAGGTATTCGCTAGCCGGACGCGTCTCGTAGCCGACTAAATGGAATGAACTTTATTGTTATATCGCTAAGTGTTTTGGTTATTGTAAAGCTTTATCTCACTATTATTAACAATACCAAACAATTATTTTAATGATTCGTTAACGAAATTGGTCAGTACTTTAACTTCGATTATGACTTTAGGGTATAAAAATATGAATATATTTCTTATATGGTTTTACTTCGTTATTTTTTAACATTACGGATACCTCCTACTATTATTTGTACGTTCTCGTTTAGATAGGTTATTATTAAATCACAATATCAATTTTAAATTTAATTTACATGCTATGGTTGGTAAAGAAGTTATCGTTAAATACGCATTTTGGGTAAGCGACCCATAGAAAACCAAGTCATTTAATAGGGATTACGGACGAGAGATAAATCTGAAGATAGAATTACCCTGGAACGATACTCAATACAAAAATCGGCGCCACAAGCGCGAAACTCAGGCGTAAAGGCAAACAACGCATAGTAGAAACATCTAGTCTGTTAGTTGTATGTCGAAATATGCAATAAATTATCGCGCACCAAATATTTTAGTTTTACTTGAACTTGATTCGCCAAACTGTTTTATTTTTAACTTAATATTTATATTATATCCAAATCTCTGAATATGTAGATTTTAATAAATTTATTTATCTTTACATAATGAAAATGACAGACTTTATTAAACGCAGTGTAAGCGTGTACCGTCGAAATGTGAGTGCACCAAGTTTTTTTTATAAATTATGCAATAGCGTGGTCACTATTAACGGACAGACCGTAAAATCTTAGCTCTACAGTTGAGCGTGATGAGATCGTGGTCCCGCATCCAACGGATCTATTTAAATGTATTTATAGACAGACATTTGTTCACTGTCAGATCACACGTCGCATTTACTCAATCTTATGTTAACATTAACAATAATTTTACACATAAACATATTGTGCGGCATAGAGATGCAAACCGCGGTACACGCAATTTTAGATAGTCAATAAGCAACGAGTCGGCCGTCAGTTGCGTTAGTGCCGTTGTGTTCATCACTTCCGACCTATGAGTTGATATTTACTATGCAAAATTACGCAACCGCTTCCACGCTACATCGTGCATAAAAATTTAAATCTAATAACGATGATGAACGTAACTGAACTTTATGCGGAACAGCCCAAGGGGATTTTCCCATAACAGTCATAAGACTTAAATTATTTAATGAAATATTACGCTATACCTAATACAGTATTGTTTTAGATAGCAATGTGAAATATCTACTTTAAAGGTAGTCGGGCGACGACTATGTAGCGGCGCTAAAAGCTAAATTATATTATAGTTGTCATAGTTCACAATGTATCAAATGAATTGTATCGCGACTCGACAGTTGTCTAACATATGCTACACAAGGCCGATGATCTCAATATATTTAATATAAAAAGTGACCACTATGCTAAGTATAAGACTTTACTTTCAAAACGATTATAAAATACTAGCTTTACACTATAGTAATTGAAAAATTTACGAAAATTTATCACTTATGTGATTAGTGAAACTCTCATTATCGTATAATATCGATATTTTATAACCATGAAAGTCATTATGCATACTTATAGTTTTGTTTCAACTTTAACCACAAATGTTTTATTTAATATTTAGACACCTATGTATGTGTTTCAAATACACTTGAAAGTAAAAAAAAACAACACGTTAATGTTTTTTAAATTTCATCAGCATATTGGAAGACGAAATCATTAGTACCATATAAATAAATGTTAAACTATACATAATGTAAAATGCAAACTTTTACATTTCATGATTAATATTATGTAGAGACTGAGAGAGTTGGTTGTATACATTTCTATGCTGGTTTAGTGTCAATATTAATTAGGATATTTATATAAGACATAATAAAGCTAAACAAATATAATCAATTAACTGAAAATATAAGCACTAAATAAAGTAAATTCGGAAGTAATTCATTGAAAAATATTGAGTATTTTAATAGGCGTGTCAAAGTATAATAAAAATGCATCGTAAAGTATTTCAATATAACAGAACATCAAGGAACAGGTACTAAGTACAAACAGAAAAATTAGATAACAAGAAAACTTGGTGTCACCGGGCAACGCATGCATCGTAGAGACTGCCATACCTAGTTGGGAATATGTATAGTCAAGCACGGTATGCTTCTCGTGCTACGAGTTCTATACGACTACGAATTGAGAAATGAGCTCACAGGCAATTAAAATAAAGATAACAAATAGTCGCACTAAAGTATATGTTAAAAACAACTTTAATAAATCAATAAATGATTTCTAATATTACAAGAAAATTATTATACCATAGAAACACAAAGATAGTTTAACAAATTATTTACACTACAGCAACTGCTATAACTTAACAACACATTATTTACATATAAACTGACTCGGCTGCACACTCCCTCCACTCTCGGGGGAGCACAGAGCCCGAGCAAGTCTCGCCCGCCCTCGAATACTACAGTACTACAGTACAACTTAACTTTGTCATAACAGGTAACATCTGACTTTCACACTATAATACATAACGTTCACAACGCCAAAAATATGTTTTTTATTTCTATACAATATTGCACGCGGTATGTCTCTATTGTATATAAACGAATGTAAACTAGGCGTACGAATCAATCGTATTGCGAATCACAAAATTCGACTCCTTCACGGGATTCTTCACGGCGTACAAGAAAGAGGGTGCGATCCGAAGACGTCACCACGGGACGACGGGGCGAGGCGGCGCGGGGCCGCGTCACTGCGACAGCAGCTTCTGCAGCAGCGAGGCCCTGGCGGGCGCCGCGTCCCGCTCGCCCCGCTCTCCCCGCGCGCCCCGCTCGTCGGGCCGGCCGCGCGCCGGCGCCTCATCACCGCCCGCCGCCGCCGCCGCCTCCGAGCCCGCCTCCGTAGTACTCTGTGGACGCGTACGCCTTGTGTTATTACGATAGTTGCGACATTACACGACCTAGCTATTTTTCTTATAATGGCCAGTCCGTAAATTACGTCACACGTACGTTCCGTTATTTTTTCCCCTCTTGCGCCCTTTTCGTAGATGACATTTATAAAGTGCTCGCAGTGAAATTTTATTTTAAATCGTAAAATCATTACATTAGCACATTGGGATTATTGTTGTTCACACAATTTCGTGTTTTAATTATTGATGTTCGACGTAACTTTTTGTCCCCTTGACGTGTAACGTAGTTTATGGATCACTTTTGAATCAAATTACCATATCTCTATCATTGTTGTTTATGTTACGATTTATGAACGTTTTATTTATTTTTATTTTTGCAATATAAACAAAATGAAAACCAACTTACTTATTTCTGGAGTGTTATAAAATAAATATATTAAAGTTGCGTTATATTTGTGAAATTTAAACTCTATATATTCATGCAAAAAGCTTTGAAAAAAATCAAAGAGTGAAATAATTTGGTTTACTCTCACGACTACAAATGACGGAAGATAAAAGCTGCTATATAAATATAAAGCAACTTTAGTACAAAAGTTCAAGTCATACTTTACGTTAACCGATTATAAGCTTATTTTTTTCCGTTGATATTTCTATGAAATCAAGTTGCAAGTATATGCGGTTACATATGCATAGGAGGCCTCGATCAAAACATCAACACTTCATCATTTCAGTATTCTATCGATTCTATTCATTACTTTTACTGTAATAAAACTACTTACTGTAATAAAATCCGTTTAAGATTGCGATTTACTTTATGACCGATAAATGATTACTTTATAATTTTTTGAATTTGCTAATTACAATGCCTACAAATAAATCGTTATTTAAACAAAAACATGTACACAACACATCCTGAATAAAACATAAAAAACACAATTTCTCTAATTTCTTTCATTTCATTTTTTTAATAATGCTCGACACATTTATTTTAATATTTTATTGAAATTGTACATTAAAAAAGGTAGCTAAACATTCCAGTATTATTGCTTTCTTATAATTGATTAAGCATTTAAAAAAATACAAATAAATGACATACAAATCACAAGGTTTTGTGCTTCATGTAACTAATTGTATTGATAAACAAAAAAAACTACTATTTTATTATATTAGATTTCATATTATATCTAATACAGTTAAAGATACATTAAATGAAAGCCATTAAGTTGTTTGTAATGTCATTTCACTGTAATTCAGTATATTAGCTCTTTCGTAAAGCCTTTTTAGGGAATGTAACAAAGTGTCAAAATAATTAATTTTAAATTAAAACTACTGAACAAAATTAAGAAAGGAATATTTTGATCGTACCTCTATTGTTTACGTCGAATTAAAGAATTGTCATGCAATCATTAGGCTTATAATACGGCATTTTATAAACGCAATAATTCGTATGCTATAAATATAAAAACACATGTGTAAAGCCAAAATAAGAAATCTAATAATATAAATAATAAAAAAATAGTTCAACTACATAATTTTAAAACCTTACTTAAGACCTTCACCAAACAATACCGTTTGCGCATGCGAATTATCCCATTTTTTAAAAGCTGAAATGTCACAAGTACAGTAAACCTAGGAAGCGATGGCTTTATCATGTTTATGAGTCAAATTTATCTAATAAGATATATCAAAATGCAAAATACTTAATTATAAATATCTCTAAGAAATATTATTGGACATCACATCACATAAGCTTTTTGTTTTAATAATTGCAGAAACGTGCCAAATTTAGGCTCCTCGCAAGTGTAAACAATGATACGTACGAGCCGAGAACAAGGTTGGCACATTTCTATCAATCAGGCTCTAATCAATCGATGCGATCGACTTGACAACACACGCAGCGGAGCAGACTCAGTACGTATATTGAGAGATGTAGTTCTACTAAAGTAATGTAAACCGAGATAGTAGTGTAAAGTGAGTGGATGGTCGTCGCGTGACGCGTCCCGGCTTACCGCAGTGCTCTGTGGCGCGTCCCAGCGGCCACTCCCGGCCGCGCCCGCGCCGCCACCTACGTTAGGCCACCTCACTACTTTATAAAGTTACCACTCCCCCCATCCTCCCATCCTCCAAATACACCACCAATCTCTCTTTGAAACTACTCTTAAATTTTTTTGAATAAAAAATCATTACAAACAATTTAGTTTGAGGTTTCAATTTTAATTCAAGTTTTATAATATACTAATTGTATGCCACATATTGTAAAGTAAAACCATAGTAAACTTACCAAAATCGCTTTTACTAACTCTATGCGAGTCAAGAGCACATTTAACAGTTTGTTTTTAAATATTAATACAATATGTTGTCATTGTACAACGCTCCTTAGTTCTAATGACAATTATTGTTATTTTTAAAGCAGTTAATAAATATATATAGATTAATCGAATTGAAGTGTAAAACATTTTTTTATATATACAAGAATTAGAAACGGGAGAAAGATAAATCCTATTAACTAAAGATCTCTATATCTCTCTCTGAGATCTGACCACATTCGAAACACTTTTTTTAGAGCAGAATCCTCAAAAAGAACACTAGAGAAAAAGTTCAATGACTTCAGTCAAACTTGGAACTGTCAATCATAAAACAATGAGTGAAAGCTGGATCAAATTTAAGATGGATAATATTAATTAGTACATCATTAATTTAAGACATTGTGATGCACGATCCATAAAAAGGCAACAAAGATAAAATAGTAGGCAAAATGCTATCATCAGGTCATATAATAGATAAAGGTACAGGGATTCTATATGACAGATGTCCAAATAATCTTTATGAAATGACTTTGACAAACATAAGTATGTAAACAAATAATCACATCAAGCCATTACTTTGAACTTGTAAAGACATTAGTTTCAGAATGAAACAGCAAAAGATTTCTATTCTCTTGTTGAAAGATTAATGTAAAGAATTACAAAAGAATACTAAGATGGGTAAAATTTTGAACACACAAAATTCTACTTCAAACGTTTAAGATAGTAGGGAAATATAACATTGTCGAGTAATGTATTATAATAAACAATAAAACGGGGCAGCCGGTCGCTCCCGCTTAAAATACGACGGAGTATAAAACGGTGGTACTAACCGGGAGCGGGCATGTCGAACGTGAGCAGCGGGTCGAGGTCGGGCGCGTGCATGGCGGGCATGTCGGGGCGGGCGGAGCGCGCGCCCACCACCGCGCGCAGCTCGTTGCGCACGTACTCCGACGTGCCGCCGCCCGCGCCGCCCGCGCCGCCCCCACCTGTGCGCGGCACACGGTTAGTTACACGCGGCGGCCATACTGGCGGCCGGCGCAATCAGACTGATCCAAATAATTATAATACAAATATAAAGGAATACCATTCGGTCGATGCTATAGGTTATGCTTGTAATACTTATATATATATATAGAAGCGGAAGAATTCTGTCAAATGCCAAAATAATTTTTTTGTTACACATGCACGACGATTTGAAAAGAGCTTTACGCTACCAAACTACCGTTTACCTTCAGTGGTCGCGAGTGGTCTTCGAACAGCAAATACAATGTCATGTCATGAAAAATGTAAAAACATGAATATGCTAAGGCGGGGCCGTTGAGCGTCGCGGTACTCACATGGTCGCTGCAGGTCGTGCGGCGCGAGCGGCGCGAGGGGCGCGAGGGGCGCGCGGGGCGCGTGCGGCGCGTGCGGGCCGCGGCGCGCGTAGTCGCCGCAGTAGGCGCCCGCGTCGCCCTCCTCGTAGTAGCCGCCCACTGCCACACACGCCTCATATAGTACCGAGACCTACCTACGCCGGGGTCCGACCTCGCCTATCTACTCGACTAACTCTAGTTATCGTTCCGATATCTATGGCTGTCTTCGAAGCGATCGTGACCATGCAATTAGTTTGTAAATATGTTCTAGATTATAAGTTCCTAAATAAATATATATTTTAGACTCTACGGGACATGCTGAAGAATACGCAATAATATACATGCTTATTTTAGATAAGTTTTATAAAAAAGATCTATGTCTATCTAAAAATAAATTAGTATAGATAATAATACATATGCATAAAAGCGCACCATAATAACCTTGGATCAGACTGGATATTAAATATTCATACCTATGTTAAAATTTCCTTTACACGTGGCAGTGAATACGTACAAACCTTAAATATATTAATTTAGAAAAAAATCTAACAATTCCAATTCCAGACAGTAATATAACTACATGAATATATTACAGCAAATTTAAAAAGTAAATATAGTGAAATGCAATTATGGGTATGACATTAATTATGTATAGAAAAATAATAATAATAATCGTTCATAATAATATATTCCGAATTATAAAATCAGATTTACATAAACTGGCGTTGATTTTGTATAAAAACCCATGACTAAAAATATTATAACAATACTAATTATACGCTTAAAACTAGCTTTTAATTCAAAGAAAATAGATACTTTACTAAATATATACTTTTATTTATTTTTTGGAGCAAACTTATAAAAGTTTATTTAATTACTCTTTATTCTAACGTACTAATATCATTTGAATATTATAAATAAATCCCTATGTATAAAATTCACTTAATAATAAAAATTAAAAATGATAAAATATAATAAATAATTAATTTCTAATTATAAAAGATCTAATAACGTATAAAATATTTAGGATTAAACATACATACATATATATATATATGGTTACGATCCATACATACCGTGCAAGGGGCGTTGCGGACGGTGGTAGGGCTGCTGCGCGACGGGCGTGTGCAGCGCCGCCGCGTACGCCCCGGCGCCACTCGTATTCCCTCCCTGTTCATTAATTTCTTGTATTTTATATTTATCAGGAAACGTTAAAAACAATTAAGTTAATGGTTACCACTTTCGGAACGATAACACCACTAAACCTAGACCTAACTCTAAAATTATGAAAATTATACTTTTTTAAAATACTTAATTTTGGTAGATGTCAGTTGTCACAAAGTAGTAAATAGTAACAAATTTAAAATAATAAGCTTATCTTAAGGGTTGTTACCTCCATAACTCCCTTAATCTTAGTGTAAGAGAAAAAAAATGGAGTGTCGCTATTTCGGATAAAGGCAACACAATCATATTTAAAAAAAACTAGTCCAGAATACCTAGTCCAATATTTTAATAAATCATTTAAAGACAGTGACAGTTTGTGGATTCGATCATCACTTAACACACACTCGACTTTAGAGAAATGACATATTCGATATTATTAATTTAAATATTTAATGTTTTCATTTCTTGTTACGAGAGACAAGGCAAAACGCTTTGTCGGATCAAATTCAAATTCGGCGGAAAGTATGGAATGAAATGGAGTGTCTTAACACTTGGATCCCAACATTCCTTTGTCTACCATACCATGTGCAGGATACAGCGTGAAGCTGACTGAGAGTGAGCAATAAATTTATGTAATATAAATACTACACAAAAATAATTAAACATACATAGTGTTGTACTTTAAACATATCCTTAAGAATATAATGGGAAATAAATAAGGTGTAATAATAAAGTGTATTTGACTTACAAGCTGTCGACTCAGCATTGGATTTTGTTGTGATGGTGGCATTTTATTTGTACTATAATTTGACCCCATTTGATCTACAAAATAAAGGGAAAGTTTTAATAATTTTTTCTATAGTATATCAAAAATACATTATAAATTGTTTTAAATACATACTTGAATGATGATATAAATGATGAAAGTCTGTACGCTTAAGAGCTACGTTAGGTGGCGTAGCGGACACTAACGCATTTATTGTGGACCCGAGATCAGCTTGAGGTTGTTCAGCGGCCTGGAATTATTGGTAGCACAATTAAAATAAGCATTTCTATGTATTCTAGAATAAATCATAAAAAATATTAATTAAACATAGAAAAATTAATTCCATAATGAAAAAACTGTAGTGTTATTAGATATAAATTATGTGATTAGAAATGAAATGCAATGTATGACGATACACCGGAAACATGAATATGGCGCGTGAATCATATTGTATTGGCAACCTTACATACAAAAAACCTATAGAACCTTCGATTGCGCTCCGTCAAGGTAACTATTTACTTCAAGGTTTGACTTTATAAATTCGTGTTAGTTGTCGAGCAATATCAATAATGTAGAAATAAATAGAACAAATATAAGTTGCAATAAGCAATCTTAAACAATGGAATATTTATAGAACATCTATTTATTATATTGGTTTTTTGATTTGGTTGGTACTCTTTTTGTTATATATTATATATTCAAGTCTAAATATCTTTGTCTGTGCGTTTGTACGCGCTTATCTCCACAACAACACTATATGTTGACAAACTTAATTCAACATATAGTGTTTTATTTAAATCGGTTAACAAATGTAAAAGTATAGTCGATTTAAAATATTAAGGTTGACAAAATTGCTAAAAAATTTTATTAATTATTAATAGCTGAATTTTTTATTTTTATTATAAAGATATTGTCTACTTACTACTACTAACTTTAATAAGAAGTTTAAATAAAACAGTGTAATACAAGCGGGAGAAGACGCGGGCGGGTCGCTAATGTTTAATATAAATCCTATGTTAGTGTATATTAGTATATACACTAACATAGGATTTATATTAAACCTATGTTATGCCTATGTTAGTGTTTCAAATAATTTTAAATATAATCCAGAATCATATTGTTTACGCATAAATAACATAGAATAACGGAGTATTAGTAATTTTCTCGCAATTAATCGTTTTAATAAAAAGCAAAATTATGTATCAATATTAATTTCTTTATATTATTTACTAAACTGAAATTGATATAGTAATCATAGGCAACGAGATAATTTTAGACAAACGTTTGACTTATACAGTAATTATGATAATATAAAAGTATGCCTTACGATGTTTAAAAGTAGTAACCATGAAACAAAAATTGACAATCCGAAAACATCAATAATAAATAAAAGAAGTAGTTCTTTTCATGTTTCGTATTTGAATTGAAACATCTATTACAGTTGCATAAAATGAATCAGATTACTACAAGTGTATCTTTAGCTATACGTAGAATAAAAACAACTATTCAATTCACACATGTGCCTATATATTATCGGCTATCGTTATATTTTCTCGCCAGGAGTCGCCATATTCCAGAGTCTTACTATACAGTTGAGCCATCTAATAATATTTTCATCCACACTACGTATACCGGCGACTGACCTCGGGCGAGACCAGCATCTGCTGCGAGCGCTGCAGCTGCAGCAGGCGCGCGCGGTGCTGCTCCACCACGGCGCGGGCGCGCGCGCCCTCCGCCTCGCCGCGCGCCACCAGCCCGTACAGCGCGCTGCCCCCGCTCATGCTGCCCTGTGTCACGTATTAGTATTATGTTCTTGTGTAGATTCTTACGTGATCTTAATAGAAAAGAATTTTACAAATTTCCACTACCAAAAGATTATTTTTAAGAATCATCATTTGACTGAAAGTACAGTGAGGTTGTTGCATGGTATCTAAGAAAGAACTGAGCACGTGTTAATGTGTTATCTCTGCTACATGCGGATTACAACTTTTAAGCTAAAATAAAAATATAAAAAAGTGAAAAGCTAACTTGACTCTGCACAGGATAAACGGGTGGTGCGCCTGGACTCGACGAGACCGGGCTTTTAGTAGCAGTTTCACACTGCATAAGACTCTGTGTTATCGCATTTATAACAGCATTTTTCTCCTTCACGCCCTGAAACAATGATTCACTTATTATTATCCACTAGCTTTATCTGCCTGGCTCCGCCTGCAATATCAAATCATAATGGTTTGCTTAAACATTTTTATTATTTCTCCATTCCCATTCATGTTATAATATAGACTTTCCACATATATAATATAAGGCTTTTTGGCTGACAAAAAATATATATAAATAGAAAAACTAACAGCGTATTCGGATATAAGTTGTCGATTGCTCTCTAGATCCAAGATCACATTGACGTCGGGGGCGGACCGATCGTTGTAGGGCATATTTTCGATCACTTCATCCAAGATATCAGACAGCGTCTTATCATTGGGTACCTCGCTGTCGCCACCGGTGCCGCCCTGCGGCCGTATACTGCCTCTGCAATAATAATACAAAGTTTTTAAATAGTTTACTCTATTTCAGACGTGCGCAATATCATTTCCTAAAACAAAAACAAAATCGCTGAGGGGTTAGATGAACACTCACTGAGCCTGAGTAGCGTAGACGTGGTGTGTGTGGTGCGCGTGGTGCGCGTGGTGCGCGGTGGCGTAGTGCGGCGGGGCCTGCGCGCTCGCCGTCTGGTAAGCGCTGCGCGCGCCGCCCTGCAGCACCATCTGCAGGTGGCTCTGCGCCGGCCCCGCGCCGCCCTGCGACGTCTGCGCGCCCTGCATGGCGGAGCACTCCGCGCCCGCGCTGGACGCCGACGACACTGCGCCCGGCACGGCCCCTGGCCCCGGCCCCGGCCCCGGGCCCGGCCCCGGCCCCTGTCCCGGCCCGCCATTCATATTGTTGCCCCGATTTCTACAAATGATAATAAGTATAGGAAAATGTCAAGTGTAACAAAAATATCCTATCTAGGATTATTTTCAATTCACTTCTAGCATAAAAATTTTTTTCACATGGCAGGATAGGTAGAGGGAACTTAGGATTCTAATGTTAAAACACTTTGCTCCATTTTACATGTTCCGCCAAATTAGAGGCATTACGT
>JAXGGP010000001.1:12465730-12484144 GCA_035584415.1 Eueides aliphera
GAATTTTATACAACTTGTGTTACACATACATTTAGTTTTTTTTTAACAAATATTAGAATGAATAACTACAGAGAGCGATATTGATGGAAGGGTATTTATATTAGGGGCAAAATTGATAAATATGGTTTTGACTAGACTTAAAGCTAATTTGCTACATGTAAGCCAATTAAACAGTGGTTAAAAAAAGTTTCAGCGATACTTTTAGCTTGAAACCAAGTTTTACCACGAATAAGTAAAACAGTATCATCAGCGTAAGATATAATCTTAGTGTTAGTCCGAGACAAATTAGATAATTCATTCACATAGATAAGAAATAAGGTAGGTCCCAGAACACTGCTCTGGTGGACGCCAAAACATAAAGATTCATCTTTACTAATAACACTATCTACACACTGAGGCCTGTCGTGGCGCAGCAGCACAAGGTGCGACTATAACCGATAGGTTCTGGGTTCGATCCCCAGTCGAGGAAATTAAATATTTAATATTTTCAATTTAAAAATTCTAAATCCGTACTGATTACTTGAAATTAAATGAAATTAAATTAAATAAATAAAAATAAAATAGCCTTTATTGCTGAACTTATTTTACAAATATTTTTATTTCTTTTTACATACATTATCGGCAAACGGTAGTTTTTACACTTTAGCTTCAGCAACTTGTCTTTCGACATAGGCCTCCTCTAAAGATTTTCACTTTACACTCTATCTTTCCAATATGGACCCGCGTCCATATTGGACCCGCCACTTTTCTAATATCGTCCTCCCATCGCCCGGCATTACCCAATGCGAAACGCAGTGGCCAAAGCCACTACTTAACACCGGTTTTAAATGCCGGGGGAAGTAACAATCCAGTCGAGTCTGCCCATACGTGTTGCCATTGCTGACAACATGACTCTTCCACTCGTTCTTTAGTCGCCTCTTATGTCACCATCAGTACCAGGGTGATTCTATTCTAAGCCAGAATCACACTCATATTGTCAACCTCAGAGTCAGAGTTGTTGGACAGAGATTTCGAAGACGAAGGACAGATTTGGCTGCTAACAGTGACATTAGGTACATCTATATTATTCTCGCAGCTAGGTTGCTACCAAAAGAAGCAAAGTACTTATTAGCCTCAAAACAGTTATATAATGATCTTTAGCCGAGGTCAATAAGTTCGAAGAGGATTATGGTGTGTTATTTTATTTTATTATTATTATTTTATTACAAATATTTTTTAAAAATTTCCATGTATCTTAGTGTTATTCTTCAATTTTTAATAATTATCTCTATTAAATTGTCTTTTTAAACGTTTTAATAAATGATTGCAGAATTTGTTATATCTATTATAAATTGTAACAGATATGGCGTTATCAGGATTTTTTTTGTATTACGGTATAATTTGTCGCAATCTCATACAGCGTAATAGGCCAAGCGTTATCCATGGCTTTAGTATACGTTTTCTATTAGAGATTTTACTTTCACGAGTGTTATTCTCTACTATATTTGTCATAACCTTTGTAAGAGATGTAGCAGCTCGGTCAACGTCATCATCTAGATGGATATGAGAGAAATCATGTTTCTCTATATCTGACAAACAGGCGATTTCATCTAGCCATTTGCCGTCCTCCGTGTAGGCACACGGAGTGGTTTTTATTTTAAGGTCGCAGCCAAATATAACTGGGGCATGATCCGTAATAAGAGCTTGTAGCTTGTACTTAACTTGTAACTATGTTGGATTTTAGCATTACGTGATCCAGGCAATTATTATTTCGGGTTGGAAATAAGTGAGCAATCAATGATATGTTGGAGGACTCTAACATATATCGTTATGCAAAGGATAGCAATGAGGACGCTGTACACTTCGGCCTTCAAGTCTTTCTCGGGAAAACGTCGACCAGTGCCTATAAATCTACTTGTGTCTTCCGTTGAGGTATCCCTCCAGAATATCTCCAAATGTTTTCAAATAAAAAATCTTAATAGGCACGTTCCCACGAAAAAGTGAACTATGAAAAGCCCATAGAATGGTAATTACGTTTCAAAAGAATGCAAATTACTAAATTTTGGAGCACTTGAATAACTGAAACTATGAAAAATAAGTACAATTATTTTTCACAGGAATATTTACTGAAATATCGATGGAATAGAAAAGATTCAACGAACTTTGACATTATAAATAAATAACAATAATTTTACAAAGACATTTTTCTTGACGTAGTATCTGATAAAGATTCCCTTCAAGGGACAGACAGTTAAATAGGCTGTCAACAAAAATAAATAAAATCATGCCGTATTTTTTATACATTTTTATCTGTCCAAATGATAACAACATCGTTATATAAAATATATTTATACGTTGTTGGTGTAAAAATGGTTATTAATAGATAAAAATATAAGTTTATGGAACTTTATACCTATTCCCTTTTTACATGAATTATAAAAGTGAAACTGTTTTACTGTAAATTACTATAATGATCGTCAATTGAAATAATAATGAATAAATTATTTTTAATGTAATTTTATAAAAAAAAAGTCTCGCTAGGCACGTCAAAGCTTATTCAACCTCGGCAGGTCAGAAAAGCATGCGAATGCAACTCTTCGCACCTATTAAAAGATATCTTCTGATCTGAACTACATAAGTGACTAAGTCCATAAAGATATAATAAAATTAACCTACCTTAACTTTGTTGCTTGATAGTACTTCAACTGGAGTAGGTACCTATATCAAAATCATATAATATTTGTTTTAGATTAGGTTAGAAATGATTCTATGTAGATTATTAGCAATTTTCACTTTCAATCATTATGTATAATATTCGAAATTGTTATAAGTAATATATTCCCGAATTTATTGAGTATTTTATGAAATGCGACCAGTTCATAAAATATGATACACTGATATTATAAATTTATTAATGCACAATAAACTCATGATCTATTCCTTAAAAATAATTATTTCAATTACTTAAAATAATAATTCACTATATTTAGACACTAATTAGCGAAAAAAAAACAATGGGCACTTAAAGTTTACACGCTGTCATTCCAAATTCCAATTTGTCTTTGCCATTGTAGTCCAGGCATATTAGGGGTTTCACTTCGGAATGAGAAATCGTGAGCTACAGATTTGTATAATCCTTTATTTTGACACCCTAAAAATACTCTAAAAATCTCGACGTTTTACGTATTTATTGCAAATATCTCGTTTTTTTAAAGGATTAATTTATTTTCCCTACAACTTTGTCACATTTTTTTTATATTCTCTTCTTGAATAAGCGTGGCCATTTAACAACTTGTCAACATATATTGTCATTAATACTAAATTTAAAAACGTATAAAATTTGAACGAAGCGGGTTTTGAACCCGCGCCTCTTAAAAAACCGTTCAAGTGACCACTAAGCCATTCGTTCTCATTAAGCTTCGTCGAAATTTTTATACGCTGATAAGAGCGTATAAAAATCCACTTCAATAACACTTTAAAAAGAGTAAAAATATATTGACATTGCATATATTTTATCAAAAGCTTCCTTGCCTCTTTCTCTTCTTTCTCTTCCTTCCTTAAGTCCACTTCCGTCCATTATGTATCCTATGCTTCCAAGACAAGACAAGAGCCTATGAAATCCTCCTATTTTCACAACTACTTTAGATCAATCTGAATTAGAATCTAATAAAGCTACCATTTCACTGGCTCTAGAGTAGAGTGGCTGATCAAAAATAATTATATATTTTTTATTTTTGCCAATGTGACTTGGCAATACTAAAAGCACAATTAAAAGTAGTGTAAATTTTGTCTAGGTTGCTGGTAGGTTAATCAGTAAACGAGACGAAGATGTTGAGAAATTATTGTTTTTTTTAGTAAGCTGTTCAAGATAGCCATTCCACCCTGGCAATCCCTTGACTTTCCATATTAAAACAAAAGTCAATTCCGTTAAAGTTTTTTTTATGTGAATGCTCGATCATCATGTAGACTTTCGGTTGGACTTTTACTGTATCCTGGTAAAACTGGTTTTTTCCATAGACTTGGAGAGATACACGTGATATGGCTCTTTCGCCCTTAAACCAAGTGCTATGCACTTTTGTATCCGTTCGTCGTAGATAACAGCATTTTTTGGAGTTACTATTGCGATCATTCCCACAACATGAAGAGTATTGTTACCATCAAGTATGAACATTTATATTGTCATTTTCCGGTAGTCTGTTACCAGCTTCGAAAATTATACATTCACTTTTCTTATCACTGTACATCAACCGTCCATGCTGAAGTGCATGGACGGTTAATGTTGTACATTCATATGATTCACAAAAAATACTCTCTACTCTCTAATTACTCTCTACTTAAAATGTAAATATAGTATTTCTCTATATATACACGAGTATAATTGAAACGTAATACACACATACATAATACATATATACATTTCTCTTGAATGCCTTTTTCAGAGTTGACTTTCCATCATACAAAGGTACTCCTCGGGGTCTTGTTTAGTACTCTGGATAGTATTATTGAGGATCTCCTACCCCAATATGAACATGTGAATTACATGGGCAATTTAAACACGTGCTTATTAAAAAATGAACGTAGAACTCATTTACTAAAGGAATTAAATGAATCGTATAACCTACATATTTTACCTATGTCTTCTCCCACTCGCTACTTCCCTATCTGTAGGCCCTCTCTTCTTGATCTTCTTGATCTGTGTCTCTAACCCTAATTTTACTTCTTCTTACGGTCAAATTTCCGCTCCGTTTTCCTTCCATCATCTGATCTTTCTAGCTTATAAATAACGCCTCCCTAAGATTAGAGGCAAAATTCTTTATCATCGCAATTTAAAGCATATGGATGGATGGTAGCATCCTTAACTACTGAACTGATTAGCATTTACGATATTCATGCACAGTTCGTATAAAGCATGCTCCTGTCTGCTCCTAGGTTAAGTCATGAGATTAGAAACATTATGGCAAAACGTGACAAAATCAAATTTAAATACAAAAAGAAAAACTACTTTAGTAAACTTTGCTAGAGAATCTCAGCCAGGTACAGGTTTGGCAAGACCTCTGAAATATTCCATTACATATTCATTCGCTACTAAAATCTGAAACTCTAGTTTTGTTATCCCATATTAATCTACCAGACTCTATTCCATTTTCGTTCAAAGCTGTAACAGAGGATGATGTCAAGAGGTGTGTTAATTCCATTTTCACTAAAACCTATGAAATTGATAATCTCGGTCGTGAGATGATTCTTCCAGTGTTAGAAAGCATTGCTCCAGTAGTCACCAATTTTATTAACTATTCTCTGTCAAGTTATGTTTTTCCTTTATAATGGAGGAATGCTTGTGTCATTCCATTACCTAAGACCTCAACAAATCCTTCCAATGTCGCAGAATACCGTCCTACATCTATTCTTCCTGTCCTATCTTAAGTCCTCGAATCATTAGTCAATAATCAGCTCGATTCTTTTCTCTCTACTAACAACCTACTATGTCCTTTTCAGTTTCCATCCCTTCCACAGCACAGTTGGAACACTGTTTAATATCACGGAGGACATTCAGCAGCAGCTTTAAACTGTGTTTGTGTTTCATTCTTATCTCTTCAACCGTCGGCAATGTGTAAAAGCAAACGTTTCCACATCGGTTTGGGTTGAAATCACTGCTGGCGTTCCCCAAGGCGGCTATCTTTCTTCATTTCTTTTCTCTATCTTTATTAATAATATTTCAGCAACCATTACTCTCCCTTCCATTTGTATGCGGATGATTTACAGCTTTATCGTCATAGTAATTTAAATTAATTGCCTGAAGCTATTGAAAGTTTAAATAACAATCTTGGCGCTATATAATCGTGGGCTGAAACTTTTGGCCTTTTAATTAATCCCAAAAAATCACAAGTGGTTATTATAGGTTACACACAGAATTAAGTAGGACTCTATGCCCGCGATACACTACTCGGGCGTGCCAATTCCCTTTTGTAACGAAGTTAGAAATCTGGGTCTCATACTCAACCACAACGTGTCCTGGGCACCACATATCACTGAAATCAGCAAGCGCATGCATTTCTCTTTCCATTCCCTTAAGCGTCTCCAATACTTCCTTCCTCACAAAACCAAAATTATGCTAGCGCAATGTCTTCTCCTTTCAATTCTCGACTACGCGGACGTTTGCTATTTGGATGCGACTGACGAGTTTATTAAGAAATTAGAGCGACTTCGAAATCTCGCCATACGCTTTATTTACGGTCTACGTAAGTATGACCATGTTTCTCAATTTCGGGCTTAACTTAATTGGCTCCCAATTCGTCTTCGCCGTGATATGCACATACTTACATTGCTTTTTAAGATCCTTCATTAACAGAATTTTCCAACATATCTACGCTCCCGTTGCAGCATTCTTCCCCGTCCATAACGATCTAGGCGGTCCTGTGTCATCCCGGCGCTCGACATACCTATGGGCGGTACCAAATTCCTACAGAAATATTTTACTGTATACGCTGCTTCACTGTGAAATCAATTCCCTATTCCTATCTAACGAAGTCCTTCCTTAATGTCGTTTAGATCCCAATTAAAAAAAAACATTTATTTACCACTGTAAGCAATTAATTAAATTAAGACAGATTTGAAGGCTGTTTGACAATCATCCACTTCCATTGGTTGGCTCGAAGAGATTTCTTTAAGAAACAAGTTCACCTTTGTTAACTAGTTTTAAGTTTGTATTTCTTATGTTTTTTGTTCAGTGCAATAAATAATATATATAAATACATACGAGTAACGTCACGCTGTATCCCGCACATGGTAGGGTAGGCAGAGGGAACTTAAGAATCTAGTGTTAAAACACTCCGTTTCATTTCCGTTCCCCACTTTTCGCCAAATTTAAGGTATTAAGGTACGCGGAGCTGAGTTCCGCCACTCACGTGTTCAGTTCCGCCACTCACGTGTTGAGTTCCGCCACTCAACACGTGAGTGGCGGAACTCAGCGCCGCGTTTTGCCTTATCAAAAACGACAGCGACTAAATGAAGATATTTAGATTGAAAATATTAAATATTTCATTTCCTCGAGTGGGAATCGAACCCACAACTCGTGTTAACAAAAAATGCTAATTATTTATAATTATAGATTTATAAATAATTTATAAGCTTTATACAATGTGTTTTTATCATGACTCGAATCGAATCGAATGATGATATATGTAAATAATTAAATATTTAATATATATGTAAATAATTAAATATTGCTCTGCACTCTGTCTCGAAAATGGTTCGAGATATAAAAAAAATGCTTAGATAAAAGTTGTAGTGAATGGATTAAATTTAATTTTCTACAGTATTTATAATGAATAAAATTAGCAAAAACTCACGGGAAACGAGATATTTGCAATATATGTGTAAAAAAGGGAACATAAGTAGCTACCTACGGCAACCAGGTTTTGAGGCAAGTTAGTAGTGTCAAACAAAGGTTTATAAAAGTTTATAGCTGACTATTCTCATTCCGAGATTCTTGCCTTCATATGACTAATATGCTGAAATTATTGGTGTGTGAAACAATCGCGAGGCACGCCCTCGCGTTTGTTTCCCTCCCCTTGCCTAATGATATATAAAATAAATGCTACATTTTGTTGACTACCAATTTACCCAATAGTCGCTTTCATAATGACCAGAAAAGGTGATAATAATGCAGTTTAGATTGTAATTTTAGCGAGTATAAAGCAAAAAAAAGCAATTTTCACACACTTGATCCATAACATATATTTGATGTTAGTACAAAATATAAAATATATAAATCGTTTGAAATAAAAATATTATTTTAATATATATATTATTATTTAAAAGAAAATAAATGCTCTTTGGCTTTAAGTTATTTATTAAAATGAAAACTTATAATAACAACTATGGTGCTACATGTAATATTAGACTATCTACAGTGGCAGTGCTTTACACCAATATATAATAGACTATACTTTACTATAAAATATTAGTTAAAAGAAATGTGAGTATGCATATGTATATATTATACTGTTTTAATATTAAATCGATTATTTTTTTAAATCAAAGTAATTTAATTTTGAAATCGATTAATTATTGACATATGCTACATACGTATATATAAATTAGTACATACAAGTTGATATGAATTTAGAAACCAGCGCTATCAAAATTGTACATGGTGAGAGGATGTATTCCTATTTATGAACATCGAAATGTTTCCACTAAATTTTTTTTTGTGACTAGTAGCAATATATATTAATCCATATACAGATATAGATTATAATTGCTAAGCTAAAATTGTAATAGTTTTGTATTTTATTAATCCGATAAAAAATCTTAAAACTTATATTACATATGAAATTATAGATACTATACAATACCTTTATTCTTAAGGTTACATTGCTTTGGTGTAGATTATAATATAAAATATGTTCAAATTTCAATGTATTTTATAGTAGGCACGTACTACCTGATGTTTCGATCTCCTTATCGATAAAATTTGTATAGGAAAACAAAAATAAATTACCAGCTAATTTAATATAATGGTATTATGTCTATACATTATGATGCTATGTTGTATTTTTAATGCAAACTGCACATCGAGATACCCGTTGCAGAAGTCGACCAGATTTAAGCGTTTCTCTCTCGGGCATGGAAAATTGTTTATTGTCGTCAATTGTTGTAAGCCAGAAGCTGAGTTTGTTTACAAAATGATGACATGTCCCGCCTTCTCCGTTACATTCAATAAATGGTGTAGCTCGGAAGTCTTCTAAGCATGAGCCAGGACTAGCCAACGCCTGGCCACCACCTTGTCCACCAGCACCAGTATGCTATTGAATTTTTATAATTATTTATATAGTTATTCCAATTATAGTGATTTCTTTTGTAAACATATTAAGGTTTTAGTAAGCAAATATATTAAACAACAGACGAACAACGACGTGTAATTAAACAAGTCAATAATAGGGAAAGTGGCATTTGTTTTTTTATCTATAGAGAACTTTATACCATTTCTTAACCGACGAACACAATTCAATTATTATGATTTCATAAATTTTCTCGTGCTTTTAATTTGATAATATTTAGCTTTAGAATAGATTAGTATTTACTCTGTGTATATGTTCGCTAATTCCAAAAAGGATTTCAATGGAATAATCATTATTGTATTATAGTTCCTTCGTAATGCTTACAATTATTTTAGTGGTACATAAATATAAAAGTTACATTAAGCGTACGACTGTAACCGCAATAGATTGAAGATTCGATATCAAAAAAAATATTTATTTTTATTTCTTCCCACACTTTCTACCACTAGAAACGCAAAGTGTAGTGTAACAGTACGGAAAGTGTGGAACAGTACGACGTGTCTTAACACTAGTTTTCCAAGTCCCTATGCCTATTCTGCCATGTGCGGAATATTCGAAGTATATTCGTAACGTAAAGCTGAAAAAATAAATTTAAAACTACAAAAAGGAACAGGCTAAGACTTTAGTGCAAGGGCAAAAAGTTATCTTTTGTTGTCCAATTTACTTACCATAACAAAACTGTATCCAATCCATAAAGAATTCCAGCCTACAGGACAACTTGGTATGTCCAGAGTTTGGCTATGGACAGCTATAACGTTAGCCGGCACCTCACAAACTACACACCTGGAAATATATCTAGCTATTTCGTTGTTTTCTACTGGCATCATGGGAATAGGTTGGTTTGTAGACAACCAATAGCTTCTGTCATTTCGGCTAGCATAATTACAAACATCATTAAGATCACAAAACAGGAAAGGCATAGTGCTGAATTTTCGAACACACGAACCGGCGTATCCTAAATCTTGGTTGTGTGCTTTTTCATTGCCATCAATATATAGCAAGGAGTAACCATCCCAAAGTTTCACATGACCAGGTTCACATTGTGGTATAATGTCTGTTTGACTGTGACGAACTAAAAGAATTCCTGTTAAATAATCTGTGTTAACGCATGGAGCTCCAGGTGATCCTGGGAATCCTTGTAAGCCCGTTCGGCCTATTTCCCCTCTTTGTCCTTCCACACCTTGTAGACCGGGAGGACCAGATGGACCCAGAGGGCCCCTCGGGCCCGGCAATCCTTTATCGCCTTTCAAGCCTGGATTACCATCTAAACCTCTAGCCCCTAAGTCACCTTTAACACCCGGGAATCCATTAATACCCGGTGGACCACGTGGCCCTGGTTCTCCTTTCACACCATAAACTATAGCGGCTGCATCTCCTTTGTCACCTTTTTGACCCATTTCTCCTGTTTGACCTATTCTACCTTGGAAACCTTGGTCGCCTTTCTCACCAGCATATCCCATCTGCCCTGGTTCCCCATTTGCACCATCTCGTCCAGGTTCTCCTTTATTACCCTTTTGACCTGATAATCCAGGCATTCCAGGAGGCCCTTGTTGGCCTTTAACTCCAGGTAAACCAAAACCAATTGCGCCTTTGTCTCCCTTAGGGCCTACATCTCCAGGTACTCCAGGAGGTCCAGGTGCCCCATTTACACCATCAAAACCAGGTGGACCGGCAATACCTTCACGCCCTAGATCACCCTTTTCACCTCTAGGTCCTTGAGGTCCCGGTGTTCCTGGTGTACCAATTTGCCCTGGTAGACCAGGTAAACCATTTTCTCCTTTTTCGCCAGGGGCGCCAGAAAGACCTGGTCTACCATGTTTCCCTGGTAATCCTGGCAAACCTTTCTCTCCTACTACTGTCAATCCAGGTATACCTACTGGACCAGCGGGGCCACTGTCACCTAGAAAAATCAAGGTAATTACAATTTTTTATGATAAAATGGTTAATCAATTATTATTAAATTTTTTATCACATTTTTTGTACAATAATTTTAATCTAAGGAACTTTGGTATTATAAATGGTGTTGTAAACTAGGTAATAAAGTTATTACAAATTTTTATGGACTAAAAAATGTTCATCGATTTAGAACATATGATTAGATCAAATCATCTAATTTTGGATATGTATACCGAAAGTAATAAGCAGGAAAAAAGTTAACACTAACCTTTTTCTCCAGTCAAGCCTATTCTACCAACATCCCCTTTTTGGCCCGTGAAACCTCTGTCACCTTTTTCTCCTGTTATACCTTGGAATCCATCTCTACCTCTTTCGCCTTTTTGTCCCCTAATACCAGCAATACCAGGTGGTCCAATGTCTCCTTTGTCACCTTTAATATTAATAGAAGGACCTGGAAGTCCTCTATCTCCTTTATCTCCTTCAATACCACTCTCCCCCTTAATACCCTCTAAGCCTTCTGGACCACGTTCTCCCTTAATTCCATCTAAGCCGTCACGTCCTGCAAAGCCTCTTTCACCTTTGTCACCTTTTCGACCTTCATATCCAGGTAATCCTCTGTCACCTTGTAATCCTGGAGCACCATCAATTCCTGGAAGTCCTGGTAAACCATTATCTCCCGGTAATCCTCTATCTCCTTTTATACCTGGTAAGCCGTGTAACCCTCGGTCACCTTTTTCTCCTACTTCTCCTGGTATACCACGTAAACCAGTGAGACCTATTTCTCCTTTTTCACCAGGTAAACCCGGACGACCAAAGCCCGGTAAACCAATATCTCCTTTATCTCCCTTTTCTCCCATTATTCCCGGAAAACCATCTTGTCCATTTAAGCCAGGTAATCCGCTTATTCCTTTCTCACCTTTTTGTGCAGCATGACCTGGCTCTCCTTTGGGACCTCTAGGTCCTGAAAGACCCAAATCACCTTTATTGCCTTTGCTACCCATTGATCCAGGTAAGCCAGGTGGTCCAGAATAGCCAGGTTCACCTTTACTTCCAGCAATTCCCTGTGATCCTGGTGGGCCATCCAAACCAGGTGCACCTACATTTCCAGGAAATCCAATTTCACCTTTATCTCCTTTTTCCCCAGGACTTCCGTCAAATCCAGTAAGACCTCGTAATCCAGGACGACCATTTGGTCCTGGAAAACCTTTTGGACCATCTTGACCTTGTATTCCAAGCTCTCCTTTTTGTCCCGGTAGACCAATAACTCCTGGCTTACCCAATAGTCCTGGATGGCCTTGTTGCCCCTTTAAGCCATCTCTTCCAGGTATACCTGGGACTCCTTGCACTCCAGGTGGTCCTACAGGTCCTGGTTCTCCTTTTGGTCCAAGCAAACCTGAAAAGCCGGGTCTGCCCATAGGGCCTAAATCTCCTTTTTCGCCTTGTAAGCCAGTAAGTCCCGGGAGACCATCATTACCTGGATTACCAGGACTACCCAAACGTCCTTCATTTCCTTTATCTCCTTTTAATCCTGGTAATCCCTGTGGACCCGGCATGGATGGACCAATTTCTCCTTTATCTCCTTTAAGTCCAGGTATTCCTGGGAATCCTCTAGGTCCCGTTTCACCTGTTGTTCCAGGAAAACCCATTGCACCAATATCACCTTTGTCTCCTTTCATACCAGGATAACCTCGTGGCCCCACTGGTCCTGCACGTCCAGACAATCCTTTTTCTCCCTTTGGTCCAGTATTACCAAAAGGTCCTCTGTCACCTTTTTCACCCGGCATACCTAATTATAAAAGAATATCATCCGTAAATATTATATTATACATAATGTGAAGCAACAAACAAAAAATGTAAATGCACATAAAACAATTATTATTCTCAAACGAACGATTATATTTTCCATAGTATATAATAAGAATTTCATAAAATAGCAAAATGCGTATAATCCCCTACCTTGAGGTCCTGGAAGACCCGGAAACCCTGGCGGTCCCCTTTCACCTTTTGTTAATACTTTTATTTCTTGAGGACATTGACCTGGTTCACCTTTTTCGCCTAATAAACCAGCAAATCCTTTATCTCCTTTAAAGCCTTGATCACCAGCTATTCCTTTTTCACCTTTTATAGACTCTCCTTTTGATCCCGGTAGTCCTGGTAAGCCATCAGTGCCGGGTATTCCATCAATACCAGGAGGTCCCATTCTGCCTTGAATACCTTTTTGTCCTGGCATTCCACTTAGTCCAATATCTCCAGGTGGTCCATCTAGACCTCTTTCTCCTTTTATTCCCATGGCTCCTTTTTCTCCTGGTGGACCTCTATCTCCTTTCGGTCCTTTAATCATACTTGATGGTATAATTGCATCTGCTCCTCTTTCACCAGGTGATCCCATAGGACCCTCATCTCCTCGTTCTCCCTTTGAAAACAAAATAGGAATGTGAGAATAGTAAGAATATTGATTTTTATTTTTTAAGTAAAACCTCTTTAATATGCTATAACTTTGTTATTAATAGAGTTCTATAGAACAATAAACCAAGTGAAATATTAATTTACTTTTAAGATTGAGTTTAGATGTTTTCGATGCATGTTTTAAATTAAATTGTTATTTAATAAATTGTTTTTCTGATACGTACAGGTGCGCCAGGAGATCCAGGTGATCCATTAATACCGTCAGATCCCCGTTCACCAGGTAGTCCTACTGGACCGGTAAAGCCCTTTTCGCCACGTTCTCCTGGTAAACCATCTAAACCTCTGTCACCTTTAAGACCTGGAGTTCCAGGCCAACATTCGTTGCAACGTCCCCCGATATCTCCCTTATCACCAGGTATACCAGGAAGACCATTAATTCCGGGGTAACCTCTTTCACCTTTTTCTCCTGGAATTCCCATTTCCCCAGGACTTCCAGGTGTTCCTAAAGTAGAATTTCCAGGAACTCCTCGTAAACCTGCATATCCTTTTTCTCCTTTTTGGCCTTTATCACCAGGATATCCAGGTTGCCCGTGGCTACCCATTTGTCCCTAAAATATATATTTATATTTTTAATATAAATAAGCAGAACTTTTTTACATTGTTTAATTTAATAAAATTTATTAAAGTTTACTGAATTTTATTCATATCTTTAATAATTAATTGAAATACCTTTATCGAATGCTCAGTAAGCTAGTAAGTTATAGTACTTACAGGAATTGATAGACCATCTTCGCCTTTAGGACCTCTTGGACCTTGAGGTCCAGAGGGCCCGTCGTAACCTCTAGGTCCTATATTTCCTGTTAGACCATTAAGACCAGCTTCACCTTTTTCTCCTTTTTGCCCTGCTAATCCTTCTATACCGGGATTACCAGGTTCACCCGGACCTCCACGAGGACCCATTGGACCTGGTTGACCCATATCTCCAGGTCTTCCATCTGAACCAGGTGGACCAATCGGACCAGTGTAGCCTCTTGGGCCTGGTGGTCCCGGAGGGCCACGTGATCCTGTTCGACCACCAGCTGGACCAGGCACTCCCTTTAAGCCTCTAGGACCTGGTGAGCCATCCTTTCCAGGTTCCCCTTTTCCACCAGGTCTACCTGGTAAACCGGCTAGACCATCTTCTCCTCTGTCACCTTTTGGGCCTCTTGGACCAGAGGCTCCATACATTCCATCTCGACCCTTAAATAAATATTATCATTTTATCTTTTTATAAAAAAACATTTGAATTTAAGTACATGTTTAAAATCTATTTAGCTCATTAAAATAATTGATTATTTTTAAAAATAATATACAATTTTTTTAATAAACAGAACAAACTTTAAAATTGGTATGAATATCCAGGGCAATATCATAAATAGTAATGTGAAAAAAGAGCCAAATGCTACCTTCTTAACATAGAGCTTAAAAAATGGTACAAGTCAAGTAGTAAGTAAAAAACATTGCCCAAAATATTAGCTAAAAATAGCCTACTGTAATTTGTAAATGTTCAAATCAACAGTGATTAACTTATATTATATTATATTTTTTAGACTTATATTATAATATTCATTGAATTTAAATATTTTTGGATGTTTTGTTTTTTAAGGTAATGTGTTGAGTGGCTTTGTGAGTGGAGAGAGAACTCAACGCCGGCCGTACTTCGCCTTCTTACACTCATCATTTTGTTGTTTATAATTATTACTAGATTGCAAAGGAATTGTTACTTTAAATCCTTATTAATATTGACCGAAACACAATAATTTTATATCTTATACATATTTTTGCGTGTAATTTTACAATAGTTAATACATTTTGCTTGTTTTTAAGAATTTAAGGGACGAAATAAGTTAGTATTTTTTTCCGGTACATACCCCTTACAGAATATAGAAACGATTCATAAAAAAAGATATATATTAACTCTTGTAATATTATTTACAAAATAATTTATGACAATGAGCTTGATACTCATGCAATTGACTTACTCTTTCTCCAGGATTTCCTCGTATTCCTTTTTCTCCTTTAATACCCATTTGGCCAGATAAGCCTTGTTCACCTGTAGGTCCAGTATCTCCCCTTTCTCCCATTCTTCCCGCTTCTCCTTTCTCGCCTTTGGGTCCCATATCTCCTTGTACACCTTTTATAGCCCCTTTATTGTCTAAAGATGGCAATGTCGCTGCGGGACAGCTTGGACCTCTATCACCCCTGTCTCCTCTATCTCCCTTATCACCTTGTATTGATTGTCCTTTTGATCCTTTTGAACCTTTATCTCCTTTAGAACCGGGTAAGCCCTAAAAATAAGTTAATATTTTAGGTAATTATTTATATTTATACTATTTTTTGTTGTTATTACATAACATGTTATATAAAACGCATATGAAATATACCAATAAATAAAAAAAACATGTCATTTGATATCGACAAAATATACTTTACCATTGGTCCAATTTTTCCCGTAGGACCAGGTAATCCTGAAGGCCCAGTTAATCCAACTGGTCCTGGAGGGCCCTGCATGCCATCAGCTCCAGGTTCACCTTTTTGGCCTTTAGGATACCGACCCATATGTGCCGCTTCTCCTTTGTCACCTTTTGTACCTTTAGGACCAGGAAACCCTCGAGGTCCTTGAGATCCTTTTGGCCCCATTATACCAGGTTCTCCCTATAAATGAAATTAACATTATAAAATAAACAAAAACAAATTGGTCAAGTGCGAGTCGGACTAGCTCAACAAGGGTTTCATTTCTAATGTAGATTGTCAAATTCTCACTTATTCTCAGAATTTAAAACTGTATGGCTACAGGATTACGTTATGAATTTCATACAAAATGCAGTATAAGCACTCACATTATTTACTGCCTTTAGGGTCACTTAAAGTCAATTTTTTTTTGTACTACAAACGACTTGATATCTTCACAGTACAACTTTAGAAAAAATGTTTCGACCGAAAACCGAAAAGGAGACGCTAGACGGACGTTAGATTCTAAGTTAGACAAACAACAAAACTATTCTATAAGAATTCGATTCGATTAAAAAAGAAATGTATAAAAATTAATTAAAATAAAAATAATAATAACGCTTAAATTGTAAACTTAATACATGATTTTAATTAGAATTTTCTAAAAATTACTTACATCTGTTCCATTGCACCCGTCTCGTCCTGGTACTCCGGGCATACCTGATTCACCTTGAGGTCCAGGGGGACCAGCCAAACCAATGAAGCCTTGCGCACCCGGTTTCCCTCTTTCACCTTTTGGTCCACGAGGACCTTGAGGTCCAATTTGTCCTTTTTGACCTTTGGGCCCTTGTGGACCATCGGCACCTTCATGACCTGGCAAACCTCTTATGCCTTGTTGTCCAGGCATACCTGGTAATCCCTAAAATGAATATAATGAATTTACAATAACTGACAATAAAATAATTGTGAAAATGTATAAAAATAATTTATA
Source organism: Eueides aliphera (assembly GCA_035584415.1). Taxonomy (NCBI): domain Eukaryota; kingdom Metazoa; phylum Arthropoda; class Insecta; order Lepidoptera; family Nymphalidae; genus Eueides; species Eueides aliphera. The sequence goes on from JAXGGP010000001.1 coordinate 12,482,333, forward strand.
AAATTACGACATCTAATATTTAAAAAAAAAAAACATTCTTTACTACTTATTTTAGTATTACAATACAATTCATACAACAATAAATTAATTTAAACTCATAATATTCTGATTAATAATTATGATTCTTACTCTGTTGCCTTTCTGAGCAAAACATTTAGGTACACAGCAGCCTGGTGCAGTACAATTTCGTTCGATTCCGGTGGCTCGCTGTCTAGTTACAGGGTCGAATATTGCAAAATTTTGACCGTAGCTTTGCGGTGGAGCTTGTGATGGGCCAACTGATAAATCTGGCCGCCTTGATAATCCGTGAGTATTGAATATGTTAGTGGCAACATTAGGAGGTTGATATTCCCTTTGAGGAGGCCAATTTGCTTGAGATGGCCATTGATTTTCATAAATATTGTTTTCTTCTACATCTCCTCTTTCATAACTGTCCCGTTGCTAAATATACAAAAAATAACTAGTTAATGTAATATATATATATATATATAAATATCTTAAAAATTTATTCTAACATCATTATTTGTTTTATGTGTAAGCATAGGTTGTCAGTTAAAAAAATAACCTTAGTGTTTTTAACAACTTGTACGCGCTGTATGTCACACATGACTGGGAAGAAGATGGTCTTTATATATTTTTATTAGTTAAGCCCCTACAAGCACTTTTGTATAGTCAAGTTATATATAAATATTTGTAGTGCCAGTCCTACAGAAGTAACCACCGGCTCATTAGGCGGGTCTGCTTAGAAGAACCGGCAAGGAACTCGTTGCTCTTTCCAAAATATAACTAAATGTAAATGTATACAATAATTAGCTTCCTGAGTGAGCACGAACACCATTTAATCACACGCACTATTATTGTGGTAATAATCTTTAATTTAACTATATGCTTTGCCTAAAAATATATTTTTAACTTTCACACATTTTAAATGTTTAAAGTGGCAAGTCTAAAATCATATACATGTAGGTACTATGTCCCATAAAAGATCTACTACCTCTTTGAAGACAAAAACCTGGATTGGTCAGTTTGTTTTTACTTTTTGTATTAATATCATGTCTATCACTGTTCTAAAGTAATTGTGAATATTTTTTCGAACAGGTAATATATTATCATATATGTACTGTGATGCAACCGTGAGAATTCTCGTTTCTTTGAAAAAAAATCTCAGGGATTTTCCAAGCGTCCATGCTGTAAATGGCCCGAACTGCTCTTTTTTGAATTACGAATATAGATTCGATATCTGCAGCATTGCCTCAAAGTAATATTTCATAGGACAATATGCTATGAACACAGCTAGAGTACACTAACCGAGCACTATTAACATCCATAAGCTGCCTCATTTTTCTAATAGCGGAAGCAGCGGAGCTCAGTCTGCCCGCAAAAGAATATAGATGGGGGCCCCATTAAAGTTTTCGAATCTAGGGTTAGTCTCAAGAATACCGTGGTATCTGATTAGTTATTAACGATAAGCTTCTTTTTCTTAACGTTTGGCATAAAAAATTTTATACATATAGTTTTCTAGAAGTTTAATACTAATTTATTAATAGTAACTAATGAAGTATTTGTGACAGTGCACTATTCACTTCGTCATAGTTGTCCTCATTCAGATTTACTTTAAAATAATAATAATGATATCGTGTCGTGACCCATTGGCACAAGTCCCTCCCTACTCCAAGTATTTAGTATATATAAAATAAAATAACTGACTGAAATGGAACAATCTTAAATCGATAAATCGCGTATATTCACTTTTGTACTATTTTGGAAAGCCGACGTTTCGAATACTTTGCAGTAGTCCGTGCTCACGGGAAG
>JAXGGP010000001.1:13086847-13097427 GCA_035584415.1 Eueides aliphera
TATATATATGGAATACTCATGTTTCTTCTACAAAAAAACTACACATTCATAAACTTTACCTGAATCAGTTTTAAAGCAAGAATACAAAAATCTTTTCTATATTTTGGTGGTATTGTGTGGTCTGTCATATCTTTAGCTGAAATAGATTATTCAATATATAATGTAAAAAATAACAAACTTTATTACAAAACAGTTCATTATAAAAATTATAAAATGAAATTTTTACAATACCTTCCATTTTTAACAATCCATATTCTCGAATAAATGCAACGACTGCTATTTTATGGGGTGTTATGTTATCTACATTGCCTTTTATATTAACTAACTTAATAAAGTCTATGTTGTCATTTCCTAGGTCCATAATAATTATTATTTTTAATAAATTAAAGCTAAATAAATAGTCTTAAAAGCTTTTTGCTGTACAAAAATACTTCTTCTTATAATTTAAGTTACGCCGCCGGTTTACATAAACACCAAAAAACAAGAAATTTATTTAAATAATTAATTGTAACAGCTTACACTAGGTATAATAATAAAATAATGAATAAATGATTCATAACAATTAAGAAATAAGAAATTGAGAAATATAAATAATTTGAAATTGACTTTAATCGTTAGTGTTACCAGCATAAAACTTAATACCTTATGACTCAACAGACCTACCAGAGTAGTTTTCCGAATTGTCCAAAGAGCCATAACTCATATGAAACGCATATGCTAATGTGGGGTCCGAGTGAGCGTGCCAACGTCTATCAACAGTATTAATAATTCGGCCAACTTGTAAGTGTTCCTATGGAATCAACAAGTTAAACATAACCAAAAAGAGCATTTTTTGATGTAAGGGGAATTTTAAAAAAATTGTACAGTCATTTTCAAGTGTGCCTTATTTTAAATTTATTATTTTTGAAAATCTATATAAGTAACAATATTTTTTAAATATAGTATGAATATAGATACATTATTTTTTAAGATAGTATCATCAAGTTGAATATAACTTTAATTGTTATTTATATAGCTTCTGAACTTATAATTTTTTAATCCGATCCGATCCGACAGTACTGAAAGTATTAGTCAAGTTACATGCGATGAAGTGACGTTAGTCTCACGAATTATTCCGCACTCTGATACGCTATGGGCACTATGTGCACCTTTCGGAAGGCGGCATAATATTACATTCATAATTTCATATACTATATTATCTATAGAGTGTGTATGTTCATTGCTTTATATATTATCTATGCATTTATAAGGCACTCAGGTCCTGTTCTCACTGTGTACATAATCCGCGTACAGTTATAATTAAAGTTGTACTAAAAAAAAAGCTTCAGATGGTGTTAATTTTTGTTTTGAAAATAATCAAAAGATGAATGATTCTCAATTATTTACATTATGAACATATTAAATACTCTTTATACTTTTGTAATGTTATAAATTAATGTAAACTTGGATGGATAATTGTCGAAAACGGCAAAATGGAAAGGGTTTTGTTTATAAATGCATTCTTCCAACTAATATTATTGGTTAGAAGTTCAAGTGTTAAAGTGTATCAAGGTGATTTTTTACCTCAACATGGACGTTGTGAACCTATTACTATACAATATTGTCAACATCTAAAGTATAATCAAACAATATTTCCTAATATGTTAAACCATGCTAGACAGGAAGATGCAGGTGCCGAAATCCATCAATTTACTCCATTTATTAAAGTCAATTGTTCTCCAGATTTAAAATTATTTTTATGTTCAGTGTATGCCCCTCTTTGTACAATACTAAACGAACCATTAAAACCTTGTCGACATTTATGTGAATCAGTTCGACATGACTGCGATGAATTAGCGATAAAATATTCATTTAAATGGCCAAAAGAATTGGAGTGTTCAATATTTCCAGTATTAAATAATGATAATGTGATATGTTTTGGAAATAATAATATTACACAAGAAAATAGAAAACCTCCTAGAAGTAAACTTCCAAAAGTTGATTACAAATCAAGCTATGATAGGGATCCTGCTAAGTTACATGGGGCCAAGAATATAGGCTTTGTTTGCCCGGTACAATTTAAAATACCTGACAATTTAGATTTGGAGTATTCTCTAAAAGTAGGAGATAAAATTGAATACAACTGTGGTGCTCCTTGTAATGGAATGTTTTTCAGTGAAGATGAAAAAAACTTTTCCAGGCTGTGGATTGGAATTTGGGCTACTTTCTGTGCATTAAGTTGTCTGTTTACTGTTCTTACATTTCTCATAGATACAGATAGATTTCGTTATCCTGAAAGGCCTATAATATTCTTATCAGTCTGCTATTTGATGGTAGCTGCTGCTTATGTGACAGGCTGGAGTGCAGGAGACAGTGTAAGCTGTCAAGGGCCATTTCCCTCAACAATAAGTGGTACAAGACTACCTAATATTTCTGTTATTACACAAGGAACAAAACATGAGCCGTGTACTATTCTCTTTATGATAGTATACTTCTTTAGTATGGCCTCTAGTATTTGGTGGGTCATATTGACACTTACTTGGTTTTTAGCAGCTGGTCTTAAGTGGGGGCATGAAGCTATAGAAGCTAATTCACAATATTTTCATTTAGCTGCATGGGCTGTCCCTGCTATTAAAACTATTTCTATTTTAGCTATGGGAAAAGTTGATGGTAATTATAATAATCTTTATGTTTTTTTTAAATGTGTCATTTTTTATTCTAAAATTTTTATATTTATTTCAGGTGATATTTTGTCAGGTGTTTGTTATGTTGGCCTGTGGGATTCAGAAGCACTCCGAGGATTTGTTTTGGCGCCTTTGTGTGTATATTTAGTGTTAGGTACAATATTTTTATTTGCTGGCTTTGTTTCACTATTCCGCATAAGAACCGTAATGAAGCATGATGGTACAAAAACAGATAAACTTGAAAAACTAATGATTCGAATAGGAATCTTTGGTGTCCTATACACAGTGCCAGCCCTTATAGTAATTGCATGTTTATTTTATGAACAAGCTTACTTTGATACTTGGATGAGGACATGGCATCATGACATGTGTGCTACTCCAGTGTACTCTATACCATGTCCTTTCTCATATGAAGAAGTAGAAAGACCTAAATTTGAGATGTTTATGATAAAATACCTGATGACCATGATTGTGGGCATAACTTCCAGTTTTTGGATTTGGTCTGGTAAAACTTTAGTTTCCTGGCATCAATTTTTTGATAGGATAAAGGGCAGAAGAGTTGAAGCATATGTATGATGTACTAGAACTTTATTCTTTTTATCATGCTTGCTAATTAATTAAAGTAAATTCTGTCAATTATTTTTACAATGTCTTTTGAACTACATTGCATTGCATTTTAAAACATTTCAAAGTTAAGGCCATAATTTTTAGTTATAAGATATGTCAATGTAGGAAACATCTTGAGATTAATAGTAAGACTGAATATGTAAATATGATCATGATTAGTCTTAATGTTTAGTATAAGTAGCTCTCTAAGCTTTATAAATGTACTTAAAATACAATATTTTTATTACTTTTTTTTGCATTATCATTGTAATCAATAAAAAATATTTTTTCTATGTTTTTTATAATTAAAATTAGAAGTTAATAATGTATTAAATTGATAATCAAATATCTATATTAAAAAATATATTAATTGAGTTACAAAATTAATTTACATATCAAAATAAACTGTCATGATAAAATGTTCTTATATAACTTTTATTTTATTAATTTCTTGAAACTAATGAAATGTGAATAAAATAATTATATTTTTAAATAGTGTTTTTATTATAATAAATGATAGGTATATATACTTTAAAAACTAAAATATAATAATTTTTAGTTTTCAAGGAATGCTGAACATTTTACACAAAATCAATAGAATCTTCAAAAACAATAATTTATTCATATTTAGAATTAAACACTATAACATATAAAATTACTTAAAATATACTTGTATCCTAATCTTAAAAGTTAACACATTAAGAAATTATTACTTAGGATGTCAATTAATTATGCTCTCGTGTACTTTCCCCAAATATGTAGCATAAAAACTGAGGCAATGAAAAGCAGAGACATTACCAACACAGGTACAGGACCTCTGAAATAAAAATAGAAATTATAAATAAAAATATGATACTATTGGTGTTTTATATGTATTTCTTATCGTTAAATACATACACTTTAACGCCTGGAGAATCATCAGTGTAGAAACGCCACATTCCACCGGAGCCTGCACCAGTGCTTCGATTTCTAGCTGCTGTAGTAGTTGTTGTAGATTTGCGCTGTCGTACAGTACTCCCAGTGGAAGAACGTGGGGCAGCCGTCGCTTTGCTTGGAGAACGACCCCCTGATCCTACTGAAGTAGAACTTGGTGCGGGTGGCTACAAAAAAATTATCATTAGAACACATTTTATTAAATAATAACTCTGACACTTTATAATATATCGAATTTACCATTTTATAAGTTTGGGAATAGTTATTAAAGAAATTCAAATATAAGATGAGCAATATAAAGTTCAGCAATACTCGATTTGAATGACAATCTCAAAAACAGCAAGAAATAAGAAAGCTTCACAAGATAGTACGAGTTGGCAACTGGCTGTGCAACGCGTACAATGGATTTGACACGTCGTCACCGTAGTTGTCAACCTAAAAAATCTTTATGTAAATTAAAAAAAATTGTAATAAAATATTTTCAATTGCAATACATTACGGTTAGTATAAATTACCTTAATTAAAAAATTATGTAAAGTCTAAATTATTATTACTACTGTTTGTCTTTAATATTGATGTCGTAAAGTAAAATAAGCATGTGTAATGTTTTATTATAACTCATTAAGACGCTTTTGACAATTTGCCAAGCGTGAAGCGACCACCAACACAAGCGCCTGCATAGGGTGTTTGCCGTGGCTTGTGGGAGCTTGTCAGTGACCAATGCAAATATCGTTTTTTGAACATCAATTTTAGTTTGGCGTAGTGTGTACTTAGTCTCACTAATAACATTCCATCGAGTTTTACTAAGCAATGACTTATAAGCAAATTTGTAGTTGAATATTGTATACATATTTGTATGTATAGATTTCTACGGTCACTAGATTTTTTTTAGTCTTTCAAAGGTTAGATTTTTGTCAAACTAACTGTTCTAATTAATTGTTGTCAATATTTGACACTAGCTTTTTATGAATTCTTTTCTGCTTATGCACTTGCTACTTCATACTTATACACTTGCTACTTATGAAACCAGAGGCACATATTTGTATCATGATGTTATACCACTTTTTTTGTGCACAACTTTGGAACGTGTTTTATACGTTTGGAACTTTATAGAACAATTCGTTCCAAATACACGTCAAATTCTGTTGCTTAATATATACATAAGTACACAATTGGGTTCACCGTATGCAACTGCTAATTATTCAATATATAACTTTTACAGTGCGCCTACAATTTTACACATTAAGTGCACGGTAAAAATGCTAATGAGGCCAGACCAGGTCCAGTGTAGCCTGTAATCTGGTCGCCCGGTTTCCTTTGGACCGGCGAATTTGCTCGGTAATTACGCTAAGTTCGTCCATATCAAAAAGCCCTATTTAACCTAATATAATAATATTATGTTGAAAGGCTTTCGTGAACTGAGAAGCCCTTGACTTAAGTTCCTGGGACCTTATGTACTCCGTCTCTAATTCTTTAGGTACCCCTTTAATTACTAGGTGGAGGTGGCGTTTCTTCTCTAGCATGTACGTGTGAAAGGCTTCCTTTAGGCAAGCACATGACCCGAACAGAGGTAGCAGTACAATAGACCTTAATGCCTACGCCTAGGTGGATCGTCCACAGATGAAGTTCACATTTTGCACGGTCATTCTAGCCGACACCTTGTCCTGGATGTGCTTGTACTGGATGATCATGATTAGAGACGAGTGGATGTACAGGAGGTAGGGGCCTGAGGGACGCGTGATAAGAGACATAGTCCCAGCACTTATTTTAGCCGTAAAGCTAAGGGGAACGATTGTCACTAACTTGTTGTTAGGTCTTTTTGGATAGCGTAGATTTAGCAAAGGTACAAACCTTTGCTTTTCTTTTTGCTGCTTTAGAAACGACGGAATCGAAACCACCGTCTTTAATATCGTCCTGCCCCATGGGGGACTGGACGCCGATTGTAGGGTTCAATCGGCGAAATTATGGCGATTTCTTCCTAACCATCTCTACGGGTTCCCGAGGCATTGTACAAGTTTTGGTAAAGGACTTCATCCTTGAGGAGAGCGTGGATTCAATTTTCCATGTTTTATTGGTCTGAACCAGGTGTTGTTTTTTGTTAAAATAAATAGCTACGTATCAAAACATCCCTAACGCTTGCGACAAACTCATTTGATCTGTGTTGAAAAACTGAAACCGGTTCGGGGCGGCGACAAGTTCTTGCAACTTGCAACCATCATAAGTCACGACATACGGGATGTCTACACGTTGGCTTGTGGAAGCTTGGCACACCTTCACAAACGTATAAACATCCTTTTATTTGTGCTATCTATATATTTATGTTATGTAGCCCTGTGGGTTTTAAATTTTATATAACCTAAAAGTAAATTTAGTATGGTGATCATTTTTTTAAAATTTGCGCGCTCTATTCATTATTTATTAAATATTTCTAAAACGAACATTATGAATAAAGAAAAATGTTATTTTAGATTTATTAAAGAAGAAAATAAAGTTGATATATCATTCTTATTTGACATTAACAATGTTCCAAGACAATTTAATTTAAGCAGAAAGTCTACAGAAAATTTGGAAACACTATGTGTTCGAATTGCAACAAATGTTCAAAAGATTTACAATAAGAAAAAGAAAAAGCTCGGTTCCAATGAGAACACCATTGAAGTAAAAGTGTGTGATAATAAGAGAAATCCTCTTTGTAAAGACCTTACCTGCTCTGATATTTTTTCTTATGAAAATCCAGTATTAAATATATCTAACAAATTTTATGAAATTGTGTTAAATGCACCATGGATAATAAGTTTCAATTTGCCAAAAACAATATTAGCAGGTTTTCCAGTGTACCCAGAAAATTTTGAGTCACAATATACAGATAAACACTTAAGTCTATATAATTGGTATAAAGGCAAATCGTACAATGAAAAAAATAATGAGATAAGTAAAGAGCATATACAGTGGGAATTTATTATTAATAGTTTTTATTATACCCCTAATATACAGGAAGTGAATATGAAGTTGAAATTAGAATGTATTCCAGGTGTGATGTATATTTCTAATTATGACTAGCACTAGTGTGTCTTCCTAATACTGATGCTTACAATTTATATATTTATACCTCTTTTGCAGTTAATGATATTCATATTGGTCCAGCAGTGGAATGTGTCATAAATGGTGTTGTTGAAGCAGGTCCTGGCCCTTGCCCATTTGAATCTAGACATATGTTTACAACAGAAAGATTGACAGACAGAAGGTAAAATTTTAAGTAATTACTTCTATCAATTACTAGCTGGAATTAATTTAAATTCAACAATTGAAAAATATTATACTATTAAATTAAATTAATTTCATAAAATTTTTTTTTAGTTTTAGATGTATTTCATATAACATACTGGCTGACTTATATTGTGACTCAGATTTTACTCGAACTGTGCTACATCCATACTGTCCGCCATATGCACTTCATATTGACTATAGAAAACAGTTAATTGTGAAAGAACTAAAAGGTAATATATTTTAGCTTCAGCTGTATTCTGAACATAGGAGCATAGGCAATGATAACTGTACTAAGATTTTTCCATGTTTTGTATTCTGTCCAAAGGATAAAATGCCAATAATTCATTTCCTTAGTGGTAATCCTTCACATTTTCAGTCAGACACTAAAGAATTGTACCATATCCTTTTATTTATCACAATTTAGCAAAGCACGGTGTTGAGTTCTGTGTCTCAACACGCATTGCCTTAAATTCGTCAGAAAGCGGGAACGGAGGCGGAATAGAGTGTCTTAACACTAGTTTTAAGACACTCTATTCCGCTTCCGGGAACCTGGGAACCTAGGTTCCCAGATTCCATCTGCCTACCCTGCATCGTGCGGGGTAGAACATGAAGCAAAAAAAAAACAATTTATCTAAAACATACCTGTATTTGAAATTGATCATTATAATTATGGTATTTTAGGCTATAATGCTGACATTATATGTCTACAAGAAGTAGATGGCAAAATTTTCAATAGCAGTCTAAATACTTTCTTAGAATGTGAAGGTTACAAAGGCCTATTTTATAAAAAAGGTAAAGCTGTGGCTGAAGGTTTAGCTTGTTTTTATAGAAAAGACAGATTTAAGTAAGTATTATGTAATTTGTTTATAAAATAAAACAGTGAAGAAGTATGTCTGTATATTAATACAAGTTTAATACTTCCATTCCCCACTTACTGCCAATATCTTTAGATAATTTTGGGTCATAAATTTCATGACAATGACTGGCAAATAAAAATAGAATGTAATGAGTGGTTACTACATGCATACAAAGTGGCGGGCAGCTGTTATATATTTCTTTAACTTATTTGTCTTCCTTAACATATATATGAAATAAATATCTGTAACATTGTTTTAGAAATATAGGTGAAGACAAAATACTATTAGCAGATGCTATTAAGAATGAAAATTACTTAAAAGATATTTGGAATAAAATCAAAGACAATAAGCCATTAATTGAGAGAGTCTTGGATAGATCAAGTGTAGCAAGTGCAACATTCCTACAATCAGTTGAGCATCCAAATGAAATTATCTTAGTTGGCAACACTCACTTATATTTTCATCCAGATGCTGATCATATAAGATTACTGCAAGGAGGCATTCTTATATATTGGTTGAAACACATCCAAAAAAAATTGGAGAATATGGTAATTAAAAATTTATAATGTTTCAAAAAAAAGTTTTTATAACCATTATGTCTAATAAATTACTTTATGGTGTTTTGTTTTTTCAGCTTTACTTCACTGTATCCCGCACATGGCAGGGAAGGTAGAGGGAACTTGGGAACCTGTGCTAAGACACTCCATTCCACTTCAATACCCCACTTTCTGCTGAAATTGAGGCATTGATTGTTGAATGGCGGAACTCAAAATCGCGTTTTGCTTTGTCACCAGAGTGAAGAAATGAAAACATTAAATATTTAAATAGAAAATATTAAATGTTTCATTTCCTTAAGTGTGGATCTAACCCTCAACCTTTCGGTTACAGTCACACGCTTGTGCCGATGCGCCACGACACAAATTCTTGTTCTCTTGTTTATTTAAAACGGTTTTGTAAATAATAAAGTTATAACTCTATGTTAAAACCGATTTAAATACACAAGATATGAAAAAATGTGTTTGAAAATCTACAATTTTTTTTCATATCTACCATAAACAGACACCAATGAGTTATTATTTTTTACTATTAATATTTACAGTATACAAATCACAGAGTCAGTCTTATTGTCTGTGGGGATTTCAATAGTGTGCCTTCATGCGGGATATATCAGCTATATACAACTGGATCAGCACCTAGTTCCCTACCAGATTGGAGATCCAGTAAGTTATTTCCATTTCGTGGCTTATCCATAAAATTTATTAAAAAAAAGGTGTGTTGCCTATTGTCTCAGAAAACAATGTTAATGAGAAGTAGTAGTACTAGTATTTGAGACCTGTCATGGCGCAGGGGTACAACGTGTGGCTGTAAACGCGAAGATGTGGGTCTGATCCTCCTTTTCTCGATTTCCTCCAGGAATTGAAATATTTCGTTATTTAATTTAAGATTTTTAAGTTATCATTTCTTTGCTCTTGTAACAAGGTCCGCTACTTAACACGCAATGTCTCAAATTTGGCGGAAAGTGAGGAACAAAACGGAGTGTATTAACACTAGGTTTCCAAATTCTCTCGGCCTACCCTGCCATGTGTAGGATACGGCCTGAAACATTGTAAATAGAGAGAGATTAACAATATATTAATTAATAAATATTTTGCAGATGACAATGAAGCTATTTCAGGGTTGAGTCTAACACAAGACATCCTGTTAGATAGTGCTTGCGGAACTCCGCAGTATACTAATTATACAGCAGGGTTCGCAGACTGCTTGGACTATATATTTTATGAAAAGGCAAAACTAGAAGTTGAACAGGTACATACAGAGTTAAAATTTTCTATTTTTTATTCCTGTTTTTTTTTAAATTTGTGCATATGATTATATAATCAAAGAATTAAGGATATGGTATTTCCATCCGCGCTAGAACCCGTTTTGTAGCGTGTGGTCTATTAAATGTCAAATCCCATACTGAACAAGCTCTGTTTGTAAGCTTTTGCTAGTTCATTTTGTTTAATTTTTTCTTCTGATGTACGCTGTATCCCGGCGCACGATCACACGGCATGGTAGGCAAAGGAAGCTTGGGAACCCAGTGTTAAGACATTCCGATCGGCTGTGCGTGTGTTGAGTGGCGGAACTCAACGCCGCGATCCGCCTTGTCACCAGAGCGAAGAAATGAAAACATTAAATATTTAAATTGAACATAATAAATATTTCATTTACTCAAATGGGGATCGAACCCATAACCTGTCATTTACAGTCACAC
>JAXGGP010000001.1:13197812-13209320 GCA_035584415.1 Eueides aliphera
AAGTTAAAACTTTTTGCTATATTTTATAATTGTAGTAATATCCCATAGGTAATTGTGTTGATTTTTTTTTCTTTTTTATTTTACCCGGTAACCTAGTGTTAAGACACTCCGCTCCAATTCCGTTTCCCACTTTTCGCCGATTATGTTGATCTTTTTAAAGAAAAATATATAGTTATTTCTGGTATAAGTTGCCAAATATCACTCTACAGTTATTCAGGGAAAGTACCCCATTTGGTTTTGATTTTACGCAGCGTTTGTATTATTTGACTCAAACTACCGTGGACTTCAATATTTGATATAACATTCATCTAGGTACCTTCACGCAAAATAAATGGTGAAAATATAAAAATCTGAACTATATTAAATGTTAGATAACTCTGACCCGAATCAAATTGAAATTATAAAGTGGTGCCTTCTCTCTCCATTAGGTGTCTTTATTTCTCTAGTTTTATAATATTATTACAGCTGCTATAATAACTATACATATATAAACGTTTATTGATTTTTATTGAATATTATGTATAAAGTCTAACTTACCTAATATAACTAAAGTGACATAATGAATAATTGTTGGAGCTGTATTAGAACACCACGATGACACTGAAGCTTCATTTTCCTTTGAAAGCTTATCTACACTAACAATGGGAGACGCATTGGCCGATCTGTAATATTATCACATAAGATATATTAATATGTTTTTTTTTAATATCACTATTATTGCATAACTTTTCTCACATATGACTGTTAACTTTTTTGATCTGTCCTAAAGACATGCTTCTGTCTAGTAAGCTGTCGTCTTCGTTCATGAGTTTCGTTTACTTTGATCAATGAATATAAAACAAACTGAACTAATTACAGCGCTTATAAAGATATGAGGAAGGTTGTGATAATAAATTTATTATTTAAACAAAGATTTACATACCTTTTCTCTTCCTCCTGGTGCACGAGATATACACCTTTCTCAATAATTGTCACAGTATGTTGATCTAAAAAAAAGCTGCTTATATAAAACAGTACTGTAAAAAAGTATCAGTGCATTTAAATATGTACGCTTTAATTGATATTAATTCAGAGGGCATTCATGGTCATGACGCAACATCATCATCTTCCATGATAGTAGTTTTCAATATGTACATTATGCAATCGATTTTTATCTACTAAAGACGAGTTCATAGAGAATAATATTGATAATTAGAGATTTTATATTATCTTATTGAAGCTGGACTGTCGCTTACAAAATAATATTTTTTTTATTGTCGTGGTTTTCCTAACACAAAATCTTTATACATCTACAAATAATACTCATTAATCTATAATGTTTTTATAAAGACGCTATACCATTATCTATAATGGTTCCGTATCTCAATAGGAAAAGCGGAACTTTCATTGATTCACTTTCTAACAGTCGACTGTGAAAGGTATCAAGTTGATATCTTATATCACGGTCTACAGTCTTTTAAAGCAAAAAATAAAGTTATAAACTTTATCGTATATAGTTAACACTATCAAAAGATACGAGCGTTTATGCACAATTCACGCCGCATTTTATTTAACATTTACTGCGTAATCATAGCTTATATACAACTTACAATATAAACAAAACAAAAATGGAAACTTATAGGACTGTCATCGAAAATTATTTATAGTTCATTATATACAAAGTTAATGCAAAAAAGTCAATGTTGTCATCCTACTATTTATAACCAGCTGGGTCAAATAGAATGACATCTTGTGTGTATTTTACAATTGTGGGGATAGCTGAAAAATATAATTGGACCCAGTAGTATGTTCTGCAGTTTAGTATACTATAGTTGACTAGCAGAACATAAATAAAAGCTTTATTTAATAAGGTATAATGGCCAGGATCAACTTATGAAGAACCAGAAGTTCTAGAGTTATAAGTATATATTGTATAAAGTGTATATACAACGTTTATCCTGGTGAATATTACTATTTAAAGATAAATAGAAATAAATAGAGGCTCAGAATTAACTAATATACCTAAGCTTAAATGTACCAGCTTCAAAATATAAAAACCGGTTAGGTCTGATCGTCGATCGAAGGCTCCGTACCAATTTCATGAATATAATTTTAATTTGGTATTCATTTGTCATTTTGTATTAATTGAATTACAAATATAGGTTTGCAACATTTGATATCTATGATATTCCGGTAAATTCTCAGATTGCCAAATTTAAAAATATTAGGTCAACGTTCAGTAGACCAGTCAGATTAGTACTAAAGGTATCGCTTACGCAACAAATTTCAAAACTATATACTGAAAGAAATTATATAAAAACGCTTGTATCTTTTGTTTATGCCTGGATTTTTAATATAGATTTGGATATTTCGTATTAGTTTGAGCTTGATTATACTGCGGAATCTTGAAAAAATGGCCTTAACAAAAGTGCGGACTGCAATGTTATCCTCATAGCTTGAACCTCATGAGCTTTTTATTGAGATAGGGAAACCTAAAATTACACTACCGTGGTCAAAATATTTCTCTACATAAACATTATGTAGGTAAATTATATATAAATATTAAATGATCACAGCGTTGTTTTAAAAAATTTAGTGGCGAAAACCACCGTAGCATAATATCAAAATAAACTGAATAATGTAATTCGACAGCGAGTGAGCGAGAATCTCATCAGTAACATACTAACCAAACTTTTTCATGCCGAGCTTCAAAGTTTGAAATTAACCTATGTTAAATTGTAATATTTTAGTTTTCTAATAATTGTACTATTAACGTTGGCAACTGATTTTTTATATTATTACGAGAAAAACAATATGAATTGTTGTTCTTATACTGACGTTATCTTCAAGTTTGCACAGTAAATGTTTACTTAATTAAAATTCGTCGACTTTTGAATTTACTCTTAATTTTAGTCATATGAGTATGATTTATGCTAACAAAAGTTGATAAAAATGTTGATTTAAAAAAAAACATAGGAAACCTTGTGAGAGGAGAAGATATAATATCCATTATAATATTATAAATGCGAAAGTTTGTGAGTATGTATGGATGTTTGTTACTCTTTCACGCAAATACTACTGAACCGATTACGATTAAATTTGGTATATGGGTATGTGAAGACCCAGAATAGCTCATAGGCTACTTTTTTACGGAGTTCCCGCGGGATTGATTCTAAATTGATAGAATCATTGATAGAATAGCACGGTCAAACCTTGAAGCTAGCAGGCATGGGCAGCTCTATGTGGCTTGCTCACGTTCAAATTTACCCCCATGGGTAGCTACTGAGTGGCTTAGGTCTATACCTAAGATGAGAGCTTTGCAATAACTTAGTTACCATATTTCTTATGTTGATCATATTGTTACGTCATAATAGCGTTTCTTCGCAGACGAAGTCGCGGGCGTCCTCTAGTATGTGTATACAATTAATCATTTATTGCAAAATCTTATAAATATACAAATGTAAATAAATAATGACAAAATTGTAAAGTCGATAAACAAATAAAATTATAAAATGATATGATAACAATATCGTGATCTTAAAGTATAAAATATATCTTTTGTTAAGCTGCCAATATCTTTTATTAAAGTTAATTATTTTTGTTATATGAATTAAGATATGAATGATCAATAAATACGGCGCTTGTGAGCAGTCAACCTTGAGATGAAAGAACAAACAAAATTATTAGTTGAAATAAATTAGCTCTACTGCTAAGATTTTTAAACTTATTTGCTAGATGAAACTTAGATATTTGAACAGAACAACAGTTGATGTATTGATTGATAGCTATTGTACTTACAAAACAATGCAAAATAAATGGGTCGAGTAGTAGACGCAATTAAGTCAAACAGAGATGAAGATATATCCGAAAATAGTTTGAAAATGTTTAATAAAACAAAAGAAGTTTTTTTTGACGATTTCTAAATTTACAGTATATTGGAATGGATAATAACATAGAAATTAAAGGAAAGAATACTTCCTAATTGATGTTTTGAAAAAAATTACAACAGCTATTATAAACTTTAAACTAGCTAAAGTAAACTAACTATATGAAATATTTATTTTAAAATATGGGAAAATCGTGACATAAGAGTACAAATGAGCTACTTGACTAAGGTGAATTGGAAAATACCAGACATTCGTATATTTACATAAAGTCTAGAAAATTTTAGTACATCTGGCATATATTTTACACTTTTAATAATATTTTGTATTATACAACCCTAAGGCCTGTCGTGGCACCGAGGACCGTCTGCGGGTTCGATCCCCAGTCGAGAAAATGAAATATTTAGTATATTCATCTCTTCACTCTAGTAACAAGGCAAAGCGTGGTGGTGAGCCCCTCAAAAATATCTCTAATTCGGCTTAAAGTGGGGAACGGAGAGAGAGGCAGGGAGTCCTAACAGTAAGTTCCCACTGCCACCTCTGCCATATGGATACAGCGTACTTGTATTAGAGAACTATACATTCACAGAAAATAGCTTACCAATATATATATTTTTTGTAATAAAAGAAATTAATATTCAAAACGAACTTACTTACCTGTAGTTTTAATAAGTATTATGTACTACACATTCTGAGTGCCGAAAGCAACAATGAAATAACAATGAATTACTAAAGACATACTCGATAAAAGGGATTTTTAACACAAATAGAACAATTGGAACGAATAGACGTGCTTAACTAAATCTCTTAAACTTTAAATATATAAATCTAAAGAGTCAGTAAACATTTATGAATCCATACTAAATTTAAAAACGTATAAATATTTGAACGAAGCGGGATTTGAACCCTCTTCGTTCAAATTTTTATATATTCTTGAAAACCGTTCAAGCGCTCTGACCACTAAGCCATTCATTCTCACCAAGCTTACAACCTATTTATGTTTTGTTGCTTACAACTTATTTATGTTGCTAGCATCTCTGTAGGTCTCTGTCTTATTTTTATACGTTTTAAGATTTAGTAATTTGCTTACCTAAGTGTGGAATAACACTTTAAAAACAGTAAAAATATTAATGAATCCAATAATTAAATTTATCTGAATATCCAGTATGTTCAAATTAAATTAAAAATTAATTTATTCATAGCGATATTTATCTACATATAGTGATGTAAACAGAAGCTAATAAATGTTTGCAAATTTTTATTAAATCTATTTTTCTAAGCGATAGACAAACATTGAAATAATGTTTGAGCTTAATATTCTCACTAATCCTAAAGAAAGCATTAACATATTAATACAGAGAGAGATGTGCATTATAGTAAAATGAATAAATAATTTAATTTCTGTACGACAAATGAAAGTAAATGATAAATATTTTTGAATAATTTATTATTCATTTTTATAATTTTTTTTTGGAGGCCTGTCGTGACGCAGCGGCACAAGCGTTTAACTGTAACCGACAGGTTCTGGGTTCGATTCCCAGTCGAGGAAATGAAATATTGAATATTTTTAATTTAAATATTTAATGTTTAATTTCCCGCTCTGGTATAAAAGCGCGGCCTCAAATTCGGAGGAAAGTGGGAAATGGAAGCGGAACGGAGTGTCTTAACACTAGGTTCCCAGGTTCTCTCAGCCTATCCTGCCTCATGCAGGATACAGCCTGAAGCTATTTTTGATTAGTATTAAGTAAAATTTATATTATAAAAATAATTGTTACAAACGTAAAATATTTAAAGCACTTATTTACAAGTCCACTTCTCTATATGAATACTTACTTTCATGCATCGCCTTACACAATCCTATAAAAATATATGTAGGTAATCACTAGTTTCCAATAATATATTTTATTGGAATAAAACAATATATAGGAAAAATCATTTGAATGAACACTAGCCAATCTTGCGCAGGGTAGCGGATGCGGAGTAACGTACCGCTTACAATACACGTCAAGAGCCGAATCAATAAATTATTGTCATTCGCCGCTAAGGTTCTTAACTGCCTTGAAAATATATGTATAGGTTAACGCTTGAATACACCAGTTTTTGCATAAAATCATTGATACTCTCGAAGATAAGAAATCTTTATGGCACATCTGTTTGCTTGAGGATATTTAACATAATAGTATCTATTATTTATTCAGTACTACATCATTATTGTTCAATTATTTAAATGTAAATACTATTTATTGACTAAATACAATTGCGTTTATGTATGAAAGTAAATAAATTTATCAGTACCTATTTAAAATAATATACCTACTGAATAAGGAAAACTATACGAAAAAAAAATTATATATAAGATGATTATGCTTATAAAAATGATGCTTGGAAAAATAAAATTGCACCGTACGAAGTCAGTCCATGTTTAGAAAAGAATTTAAGTATTATACAGATCCTCATGTGAACATCTTACAAATATATTAAACATTAAGTTTTACAGTAAACATTATTAATACATCTTTTGAACAATTTGTACTGTCGATTCCCACTCGAGGAAAAAATATATATTATCAAATGAAATATTCAATATTTTCATTCCTTCTTTTTGTTAATAAGGCAAATCGCGATCGAGCGTATTAATACTAGGTTCTTTAGTTCCCTCTGCCTACCCGGCCATGTATAAGATAAAGCGCTATACATATAAAAGAAATATACATAGGTATAGGTATGTGCACGCTCTTATTTTTCAAGGTAATTTATCCTTCACCTATGTGTCATGTATCAACAGCCTTACTAATCTGAAAACGCGGGGAGAGGAATAGAATTTATATCGCCCTTCAACTTCAGCTTCAACAAATATTTATATCGCAGTCAACGAATTTTATATGAAAATTTATATAAGGCAAAGCGCGACATTGAGTTCCGCCACCCAACACGCAATGCCTCAAATCCGTGCGGAAAGTGGGAAACGGAAGTGGAACGGAATGTCTTAACATTAAGTTCCGGGGTGCCCTCTGCCGACTCTGCCTCGTACGGGAAACAACGCGAAGCTAAAAAAAACAAAAAACAAATTCTTTCACTACAAAGTGACTGACGGATAAAGCAAAAAATATTGGCGAGAAAGGCTAAAATTGGGGATCCAGGTACCTCTGGGAAGGTTGAGACGGATGGTGAAATTTAGATGAGATATTTCAAATTTCGACTATATACTGTGTTTTATATAATTTAGTATATGATAAAAAGTTTTTTAAACTTTAGAATAGCTTGGAGTCATCACATAATTATTTGTGAATGTAATAAATTTATTAATATTTTACATACTAATTGCCGCAATTTCGTTTTTGTGGATTCAATGACCTTAATTTATGTTACAGAAACATATCAATAAAAATATGTTTTTATAGAACATATCAATAAACAGTCAATATTGTTATAATAACTATTATTATAAAACCATAGCACCTATTTATTTTAACGCTGGCATTTTAATTTCAAAATCTGTATATACGTTTTGCGTTAATTTTTTACACGCTTAAACCTCTATAAACAAAAACGGCGATACCAATACGTAAACGTCTAACTTGGTCATTTGTATAATAAAATTAAATAACTTGAATCTATTCAATTGAAATGAATGAATACTTCCATTAATTTAAGTTACTGCACGATTTTCTTTTACACTATATGTAAAAGGTTACATTATGTGTTTGCTTTGTAGATTCATGCATATTTAAAGAATATTTCATTCTTTAACATGCATGAATAGAGCGTATTTGTTATTGACGGCGTACCTCATTAGTTATGAATGACCGATGATAGAAACTTAAGAAAACCAACGTATACTTTTTATTAGTTTCTTAATAGTAATATTTGAATTTTTTTTTAGTATTTTTTTAAGCACAAATTATTTTCATTAGTATTTTTGAACATTTGCACTTTAAATTAAATATTTTAATATAAGTATAAAAATATATTAAAACGGTGTTCATAATCTTCTTTTAATGTATTTCCAAGTTTTTTTTCTGTACATACTTTATTTTTTCTTTAATTATATATAGAAAAAATGAGACCTGTTGTGGCGGCAGCGGCACGAGCGTGCTACTGTAACCGAAAGGTTCTGGGTTCAATCCCCAGTCGAGGAAATAAAATGTTTAATATTTTTAATTTAAATATTTAATGTTTAAGTGGAACGGAGTGTCTTAACATCCGGTCCCCAGCCCCCTCTGCCTACCCTGTCTTGTGCGGGAGATAACGTAAAGCGCAAAAAAAAATATGTAGATAAATAAGTGAGATAGGGTAAGTATACGAAAAGTCTTAAAATTTATTAAAATTATTTAATAATACCATATAAGTACATAGATATTATGTCTTTAGTATTAACAAAATTATTATGTACGTGTAAGAAAAATAATCTTAGTTTTTTACCTACACAATTTATTTGATTTAATATTTCCTTAAAAAATCATATTGCGTCTATATATTGAATGGAATCAATTGTATTTTTAGTGTGATCAAACTCTGATGTTTTTGGCCTGACTGGTGAATGCGATTGCTGATTATCTGTAATTATATATTAAAGTTATAGATGTATGAAACATAAAAAATGAGCATATTCCGTAAAGTATTTTAATTAACACATATTCTACCTTCCGGGGAGACTCTACCATCTCGAGATAATAATATTGGACCAAGAACTGTTGTTAAAACTGATCCTAATGTCGAGGTTATTAAAATAGCAATTACAATGATATTCGAATGTTGTCGAGCAATCCACTGGTCTTTTGGTGTGGCGCCTTCAGTCCATAAAGAATCTGTAGCCACACGCACAAGAACTGCCTTAAAAAATAAACAGTTTTATGTAGGAAAAAATAAAAAATACAGGAAAAATAGATTAGATGTCATCATTATATCTAAACTTTTTTTTAAATAAAAATATTTATTTTTATGTTATCTACTTATGGACTTAACGGTAAAATTTTTTTTTCAGTCAAACAAGAGACAAGAGTGTCCAATGTGATTAGGTATTTTATTTTCTAGAATGTTAAAAACTGAGTTATAAATTAAATATATAGAATAAAAAAATATTACATTTTTATAAGCGTTTAAATTATCATACAAAATAATTACTAAATAGAAAAAAGTTTCTTTATGTGTATTTCAAATGTGTATCATATTTATAGTATTTAACCTACTTAAGTTACCAAGGATGTTTGAAAAAGAATAAAGATAAGAGCTTTACGAGAGTGTAATTTTAAAGACTAGTAGCAGTATTTAATATATTTGTACTATTTAGTTAATATTAACTATAATATTATAAATTTTGTTTCTTTTTCATTATTGATAAAGTCAGAATCTAGTAATCATCAACGGTCACTAAATATTCGAAACTAATCTAGTCTTATATTTATTAAGTTCATTTTGCTCATTTGTTATTAGTTGAATATTAACACAATTTAAAATAGGCAATTTTATTTATGAATGTCTATGAAATCTATCTATGAATGTTAGATAATTTCTACGTTCTTTTATTCAAAGCGTTAGAAGCGGAAAAATTATTAATGCGGCAAATTTCGTCACAACGACGCATTTTATAAAGATAAAAGACAAGATAAATATATCATTGCTGTACAAATATATACAAATAAGACTGATCTGTACAAATATTGAAAAAGGACTTTACTGTTATATAAAAAATACATAACGTAATTATTTAATGACACATTATATAAATAACATCACGTGATAAATTTGTTACAGAATACGCTGTTTTGAGAAAACTAACATTTATATAAACAACTTATAAAATATGAATGACAATAATAGTCATTACGATATAATGACAAAGTGAATACATAATAGTATCTTTAAAAAAGGGCATATACCCAAAAAAAAATGTAGATATAAATCAAAGAGTAATTCTAAACCAATTTATACGTTAAAAGTATATCAAAATTATATAATTTGATAAAAATTACCCTAAATAAGGTTATGTAGACATAAAAGCCTTTAATAACGATATAATAACACATTTTATCCAACTTCAATTTTGGTACGTTAATTCTGAAAGTGAACATGTCGTCTAATTACTGGTATACCTCAAAATGAACTAGTTCCTAAACGGCTAGCGGACAAGTACTTGTGACTTACTGACGAACTTTTATTTAAATATTTCAATATTACTAATGTTGGTAATGTTTATACAAACGTTGACTTAACATTATGGGTAGATATGGTGACACTTACTATGATTAATGGTTACTGGAATAAACATAGAACGAGTGTGATTAATAACTACATTAAAACCACTACCTACTAACAAATTTTCAATAGCTTGTATCGTTAGCGAAGTTATTTTTTTAAAGGGATAATAATAAATAATTATAGTGCTACAGCTGGCACCAGTCAGCAACAAGAACATCTCGTATACACCTTTTTTATCTGGCTGTCGATAATTTTGCACTGACATCTAGCATAATATTACTTGCTTCATAAAATGTATATATTGATGGACAATTAAAAAATATTTAAAAAGACTGTTGTTAGGAAAATATTTGCATATTGTAAGCTAATTGTCTTGGGCTTAAGTTTAAGGTATAGCTCCATAGTTAATTTATGACGACATCTATTCTACATTGACAGATAATAGTTATTTTTATATATGTAAATACATATTTTTCGGTGACTTAATAAAAATTTTCAAGTAAAAACTATCTAGAAATAGAAAGGGCCAGCTAAACGGTTGCAATTTCTTGAATAACTCTATGAATACAAAAGAAATACTTAATCTATCACCGATTGTGAAAACCATATTGTTTAGGTTTTCATATTTCAAAAAAAAAAAGAAAATAATATAAGGCCTCCGATTTTTTTTTCTTTTGCAATATGTAACTTTGTTGTTTGTATGTTCGCTTGTCAAGTCGGAGTCGGAGTGTTTAGATGACACTAAATATAAAATATGTAAGCTTGTTAAGTCTCTTCTCAGTTATCGCATACCCAATGAAGAGATAAACAGAATGGTAGGTACTAGCATGGATGTCACAGTGAGAAAGAAGAACTTGTTCAGGTGGTTTGGACACGTCGAGCGAATAATTGAAGAAAGAATGGCAAAAAAGATATATGAAGGAAAAGTGAGTAGTAAGAGAGAGAGGGGGAGACCTCGGTTGACCTTCGTAAACACAGTATCTATAATACTGGAGGAAGGTCACGTAAAAAGCATGAGGACACCCCGGAGAGCATGTATGACGAGGTAAATGACAGTGGACGAGGCGAAAGAGGTATGTCGAGACCGTAGCGTTTGAAGCTCGGTCTTCCCTGCCTACCCCGCTCTAGGGATATAGCGTAAAGTCTCTTGGTCCATAGAAAAATTAAAGTTTCGCAGTCAACGTGGTTAAAAGATATCTTTCGCTTATACATCGTTTGGTTACTTCCTGCAAACCTATAATAGTTGATATCTTGAGTTGAGTTGGGGCTTTGATATTAAAAGTTGGAGATTTTATATAGATGGAGATTTTATAAGTACTAGTAATATTGATTGGTAACAAGTGACTGAGGAATAACCACCGGAGGTTTGCGTCATACTTACTTCCACGATAGCTTTAGGCATCCAAGTGATAGCTATGAAAATACTTTCCTTTGTAGGTAATTGATT
>JAXGGP010000001.1:16156067-16166576 GCA_035584415.1 Eueides aliphera
CAGGTTCCCGGGTTCCCTCTGCCTACCCTGCCTTGTGCGGGATACAGCGTGAAGATAAGTAAGTAAGTAAGTAAGTTTATTTTAAGCGTTGCTAATTTTAATAATATATTTTTTACACTGTACTATAATTTTATTCAAAGTCTGCAAACGACGTCATGATATGATGTGCTTTATCTTTGGTTAGAAGCTCAAAGCTCGTTTTATTAGATTACTTTTATTGCTTTTTCATATATTACCGGCTATGCTGAAACTTATATCAAAGACTTTCTAAATACGTCTTCAGCAAACTTCAGTTCAACCAGGAATATTATTGGCTGTTTGTATATACCCTATTTTAAAGACATTGCGCGAAGATTTCGAAAAATCTTAGATATTATATTTTGAAAATTTCATAACAATGTTAAATTTCGGTAAGAAGAATTTTAACAAAATACTTAAAATATTCTTTTATATCTTTGTGCTTGTTTCTGAATCCCTTTTAGAATAATAAAGAATGCACATCAAAGACGATTACATGACAAATCATTTGTTCCTCGATATAATTTTGTTTTATTATAAATATAAAATTCACATTAAGAATTTATTTACTATTAATGTACCAAAAAGCGCATTCTCTACTTCCTACATATTCAGAAGAGATGAGTGGCACAATTTAAATCATTATTTGCTAACATTAATAATTAATTTTAAACAAAATGAGAACATATACCCGCATACTTCAGTTTGTTTATTTTTTGTTTTATATTCCGTTATCGTAGAATTGATACGGAATTCTCGATGGCAAAGTCTAACTCGAACTTGACTGGTTTTGTTTAATAATATAAAGTACGTATTAAATATAATGCTTTAAAGTTGTCGTGGAGCAGTTGGACAGTATTAGACTGTACTGATGGTTGTCAGATCGATCTCGACTCTGGAGATCCGTTATTTTTATAAAAGGCAAGGCATTACAAATTAGCAATTATACAGCAAGAATACAGCATTGGAGAACGGAGTAACTTAGCTGGTTTCCCCCTGCCTACTCTACTGTGGGGAAAGAACAGATTAATAAAATTATACATTATATAATAATTTATCTATAGCACAGACTGTCTTGAGACTTCATTTGTCACATAATTGAGCGTTTCACAAATTAACAGGAGGACGTACGAACATGCAAATAGCGAGGCGTTGTAATTAATGAGAGCGAACAAGGGAAAATATGTCGTTTCTTAAAGGAGTCATAAATTTGCGAAGAAGCAAATAATAGGAGTAAAATTGGAGTTACATGTAAGAATGGCTGAGTGAAATTTGGGCATTGCGTGTTGAGTGGCGGAACTCAACGCGCAATGCAAAATCAAAGCTCAAAATTTAAGCCGGTAATCCCTTTTTTGCTTTTTTTAATTATTGTTTTATGAACAATACATCTGGACAATTACAGAAAATCGACTAATAACGTAATCTCCATAACAGACTTGTGAGCTAACATATAACATTCTTAATGGCTCAATAACCTTGAATTATTCTTGCAAATGCCCCATTTCCATGTAATGAAATACAGTAGTTTCGTCTTTCGCATCATTACACGAACAATTTGTCACTTTATTATCGAATTATGTAGAATACGTAGGTACATATTTTATATACACTTCATTCAACTTATGGGTGTAAATAATATGTCTGACGTTGACGTCGTATAGCTTACTCTGCCTAAACTACAAAGAATGAAAGAGATAGTAACAAAACAATAAATAGCCCTAATCTATGGTGGTTCGCAAATTCGGGACGTTATAACCTTAATTTATTTTAACAAACACAGGAAATTATGTATGTGAGGTGAATTGTTTCCTGTTTATTTACAAGAGATTCTGTATTTCTGCTACTTGGTATTTATTGTTAGTTTTATCTATGGATCTTTTGGATTAGATTATTGTGGGTTCAATATTATACAATATTTTTTCTTGATAAATAAAGATTGGAAATAGTGTGATAAGGAATAATAATTAGATATGTCTTTATGGCATTGTTGTTCATTCTCTTTTAAAGAATAAATAACACGTAGGGACAAAAAATCTTAGAATTAAAAAATTGGCATACACTTATTTTAATTTTCCTATGCTTCACGAGTTCCAGAATATATATAAAATTCACTTTTCAGCTTCACGCTTATCACTTTATTTAGACCAAAAATATAGGTACAAAGAGAATGTTCGACTACTGTATGTGCCCAGTAATATAGGAACGCGTCATATAGCTGTGAAATGGTTTACTCGCGACAATTTTTCTGGTTCGAAAGAAATTACCTTCAAAAACCACTGTAGCGCAGTAGTTTCTCCAGCGTTACACGACTTCGTGGCCGGAAATGATCACTTACCATCAGGTGACGCGTTTTTCTTAGCTGTTCCATAAAAAAAATATTGAAATAAATTTAAAAGATATTATTCAATGGCAATAAATGATATATTTATTCACAATAGAAACATTGTAACCTAAAATAGTAGTAATATTTTAAATTTATATGAATAAGATTTCTAAACATACGTTATTTTCAGCAACTTTCCATTGCAACTATGTAACTTCATGTTGAGAACATTTTAAACAATAACAACATCGAAAATGCACCCGAGAAATGTATTTTGGCCTGCATAAATAAACGTAATATCGCATTCACGAAATACATTTGCGATAGCCATATTAAATTTTAAGTTTTCAGGAAATAGTAAGTGAATTTCTTTTACATTACATTTTATAATCATTAATAAAAAATAGACTAATATATAAATATATCAATAGAATTGTTATAAAGAAGCCACACAATTATGTTTATATCAAATATGCAATATTATAATCCGTGAGGCTATTGAAATAAAAAACATCCTAATTTCAATAGAGAAGACGCTTGGAAACTTTTACCATGTAGGACTCGCTTGTCAAAAATGGAAAGTCTTAAACTAAACCATAGCTACAGAGAAGATCAATGCATAATATTAGATATATACTATTAAAGAGGTTAACATATTGTTATTTAACTTGTGATTCCATTTTTAATAAAACTTTTTTAATTAATATTTTCCGATATATATTTGCTATTTGGGTGCATTCCATGTTTTTATTATCAGTTTCATGCAGCAATAATTCGATACCCCCCGTGAGTACTTAACACACAATCATAATGTTTACAGTTTGAGGTTGTGACGTTGTGACATGATAGCATAAAAAAATCCATATAACAAATATATTCTAGCGTAGCTATATGAAACCTTTAGCTATATCAAACTTATGAATTTACTTGTTTTTGTTTTAGTAAGAACCTATCTCTACATTAAATTTAATAAGAATTGACGTAATAAAATATATTTATGCTTCAATAAACAACTACTGTATGATAGTCACCCTAGTAATGGTTTGAGTACATTAGCGCAGATTGCGGAGTCGGTGTGTCGAAAGTTCTATTTCGTTGAACATTATCGAACTCTTTCGTCTAGCCAAAATGTAATTTTAATATTCATTTCAAAACACTAAATGATATTGATGTAGTACAAGTATCTGGTTAAAATTGCCTACAAAATATGATAATTTAAGTATTTTAACTATTTTTAATGTGTTTCTCCACACTTCCACACAAATTTTTATACATTTTTAAATTTTGTACTTATCTTACCTAAGTGTGAAATAACGCTTTAAAAATATTTTTACTGTTTTTTATAGTATTATTCTACACTTAAAAAAACAGTAAAAATATTTTTTTTTTAATATTTTTTGATAGAAAAATACTACATTTAAAAAGTACAAAAATTTGAATGAAGCGGGATTTGAACCCGCGCCTCTTGAAAACCGTTCAAGCGCTCTGACCACTAAGCCATTCGATCTTACCAAGCTTCGTTGAAATTTTTGTACGCTTGTTACAACTAATTCACGTTGTAAGCGTCTCAGAGATGCTTAGCAATGAAATGAAATATTCAATTTGTTCCTTGAAGGGAAATCGAACTTACTTAGTTCCCATCGCGACTATAGAAACACATTTGTACCACTACTACAAAAAATCTTGTAATCATATTTATTTTTTTTATAAAATATTTCACATAAATGTATTGAGCTCATTAAATAGCAATTGCGCTATCAAATAATGCACATTAAAATTCTATAAACAATTGAAGGTAGAAAACCAGAGAACTTCTATAATACTAAATAGAGAATCTAGTAAACTTTAATTTCAGCGACTGATTCGTTTGGAATTAGGTAGATTTAGATCCGGCTGTGATTTGCGGAGCTCTTGGTGTTTCTCTTTAAAGTGTCAACCGTTTGTAATGCACTATTATGAAATTTTTTATTTCTTGAACTTAATTTAGGAAACTAGGATAATTATTATAGGATATTTTTGGTAAATAAAGGTTATATATAAGATATTATATTATATTAAGAAAAATGATCATTAACTTACTGAAAATCCAAGATTGTGTTTGACCTAGTCGGAAAGTAGCTATTAATAATTTTGGTTATTATATTTAAACCTTATACATAAAGTTTAAATATAATAAATAAAATATTAACTGGTACTTTCCGTCTAGGTTAAACACAATCTTGGATTTTCAGTTAGTAATTGTTCAGTTTTCTTAAACTGCTAAAAAATACATTACAGACTGATCTATCTGCAAATAATGCGACAGATGCAGTAGACTTAGCCGGCTTTAATTTGCGGAGCTCTCAATATTTCTCGTTAAAATATCAACTTCAAAGTTTAAATAACCGCTCTTAAAGCACTATTATGACAATTGTTATTTGTGTATACAAATTTAGATAACTAGGATAGTTATTATGGGATGTATTCATATTTAGTTAAAGTTAAAATCTAGGCAAATATTCAAAATAATAATAGATACTTTCTGACTAGGGCAAACATCGTCATGAATTTTCATTAAATTACTAATATTTTTTTTAAAGGTCCAAAAATATTGTAGAATGATTTATTTATTTGTAAATAAAGATACAAGTAAAATTATTATGTTAAAGTAGTTAAGTAGTTCGTTTTATTTTCATTACTCGATTGTATTGAAACAAACAAATTTGTCAACAAATAAATTTTTGACTAAAATATATCAAAAATATACAGAAAGGCTTAAATTCGTAATGCCTCCAAGCAATTAGCCTTAGATTTTCAGTGTATAAATTAAGTATTCGCTGTACAAGACATTATTCATGCTTAAAATGTGACAAATGTCAAGGATTCATTTTGTTCAAAGATTTACAATTTATTAATATTATATGAAGAAATTAACAAAGCGTGGTGGTTTCTGTGTTACTTTAGAATTGTAATATGTTCATTGTAGAACGTTATAATAGAGTTCATTCTTTACTTTACTTAAAAGTTTTCGATATTTAGAAATGAGAAAATATTTGAATTTCAATATAAAATTATTCTCATGTAGTTCATTATGTTGTACGCATACAGTTAGGGCCTATGCACAGGGGAACAAGCGTATTACTGTAAACGCAATATATAGTGGGTTCGATCCCCTCTCGAGGGAATTAAATACTTAACTTAGCTTCACGCTGTATCCCTAGCGGGGTAGGAAGAGAGTACGGACCGCCAAACACTACGGTTTCGGCATACCCCTTTCACCTCGTCCACTGACATTAACCATCATGTAGAAAGAATATTTGCCCTCCGGAGGATCCTGTGGATGGTCCAGGATACTGTGTCTCCCTCTCTTACCACTCACTTTTCCTTTATAGATCTTTTTTGCCATTCTATTTTCACCCATTCGCTCGACGTGTCCAAATCACCTGAGCACGTTCTTCTTCATTCTAACTGTGACATCCACGTTAGTACCTACCATTCTAAGTATCTCTTTATTGCGTATGCGATCAGCAGAGTCAGAAATTAAATATTTAATATTTTTTTTTTAACATAATTTAATGTTTTCATTCTTCGCTCTGATAACCTCCCATAGACTCCCTCAGCTATTAGTTACAAAGTATACACTTCGTTTACATTAAAATATTTCGGTTCATAACATACCGTCGAAATCTGGAGGCTTAGCGTATTAAATGGCGGGCTTCGGGCAGGGCGAAAAAAGAAAAAAAATCAATATTTCATTTCTTTGATTCCTGGAACTTGAATCTACAATTTGTTGCTTTTACGGTCACAAAATTGTTTTCCAGGGCAATGATAGGCTCTATTTAAATTTTAAGTTATTATTTATACATTTGTTAAATAAATAAATTATATTTACGTGTACAACACAAAAAAACAAGTGTTTATTTTCTCCTATTTTGATTGGATTGCCGGTATAAAAGCTTATCCAAGATAAGTGGTTCTTTGTAAGGATTTCGAGTGGACGCTTATACTCCTTTGTATTCATAGAAATGTTTACCCGTAAGGTATCGCTTGCAAGATGTACTACGTCTTAAATGCTTATAAAGCTTCGATAATAAAATTGCTTGTGATGTTGTATAGTAAACCAAAGATTTTATGAAAGCTTATATTAAGATAATAATATATGGTCTCTTTTTTAGTTTTTTTCTACCAAGATGGTAAGGAAATGTTACATGATGTTACGTTCTTCCATTCTTGTATAGATCTTAAATTCGAATATTAGAATTTATAAAACGTAATTTTTGCAGAAATAAAATATTATATATATTGCTGTATTCTGTTTGCACAAAACAGAACATTACATTAAACTGAGTCGATAGTTGAGGACGTCGTTGAATAGGGGCAAGCGTGCGGTGTGTGGCAGAAACACGACGTTTCTAGGTTCAATTCCCATTTCAATAGTTTTTTCTTCTTTCTGGTAAAACACGGCTTTGAATTTCGCCACTCAAATTGTCTCTAGATTCCCAGGTCTTTTCTGCCTACCCTGCTGTGTGGGATAAAGTGTGAAGCTTTTTAATATTTTATACCTTTAGGATTCAGCCTGTAACTTTTATTATAGAGTCAGTTTTAACTCCGGCATTCAGAGCGTATCATGTGGCTTATGGCACAATAAAATAACATAACTATTAATTTTCAATAGGCCTAGTGGGTGAAGCTTCTGGTAAAAGCTGGTACAAAATAAAATATAAATTACAGTCGTAATTTGTTATATCAGTACTTTTAATTAAATTCTGATAAAGTAATTAGGTCTAATTAATACACAAAAAGTCCCGCCTCGTTTCATTATTAGTTTGTAGCTGACAAGCGGAAAGATTGTATTGTAATTTCTGATTCTCATTATAATTCATTACAATACTGCTTATTTGAAGTATATAATTGAGTTTGTTATTAGAAATGAGGATTTCATTTTATATCTTAATTGTTCTGGGACAGGATGACTACGGTTCCAAGAATTATAATATATATATATACTTAATTGTATATCTAAAAAAATGTTAAGAGAGCTTTAATAAAAAATATTCGAGACTTACTTAAATTTTAGTGGACACCCTGAGAAGATTTCATTAATTAAATAATATGTAACTACTGACAAAATAAAAAAAATTAAAATACATCATAATACTTAAGTTAACATTACTTAATCTTGACAAAAAAATAGCAAAGATTTTAAAAAATTCGCTCTCAATCGTTCCCAATATTCAAAAGCTACAGACGAACCCATAGACACAAGAGTGAGATCAAACTTACAATACCCTGTTTTTCCGTTGGGGATTAAAAATCATGATAACTTTTCAAAACTCATTCTACTTTGCGTCATTTTAATATAATAAAAGATTTTTTAACGTTTTAAGTAATATAAGACATTTTTTTATTACATTGAAAATATAAATGTTAGTAAACTATGATTTCAATATATATTATTTAAATAAAATATTAGAATATTATCCATTCAATACAGCTCGAAGCGAATAACAAAAACGGTTTAGGCATTTTCTAGATATAATATAAAAAACGCTTCATTCGTTCTTCTCATATACGTACCATACGTTAAAAAACCTATGGGCAAGTTAGTAAGTGAAAACGAAACTTACTTGAGCAGACTTTGTTAGATTTATCACGAACTAACAGATACCGGGCTCGGGATGTCGTATCGACGCCAATTAAAAGTTTATCTACAAAAAAACTTTCGCAGGATGTCTAGATGGATAAATTTGCTGCTTTGGAAATAAATATTTTTACTCTTTTTTAAGTAGATGTATTGCAGTCTGTATTAACGCTTATGTATTTGTACTATATTATATTATTTATTACTATTTTTTTTAATTCTTTTTATGCAGTCGGGATTCTTGTTATGTTACTTAAGGTTCCGCGCCTCAAAAATCAATACAATACATCCTTATTTTAATGGAGAAGATAGTCTGAAACTCACTGATTATAGTATGGTGATATATCGCCATAGCACAAAACAAAGTCAGCTCATTCTGCAAGAGTTCAGCGCAGTACGTGGGACAAGTAAGGAATCGTTGGCGGTAGCTAATATAATGATTATGAAAGATGGAGGCCACATCAGTGTATCCATGACCTCGGACAGCTTACTCAAAAGTTGTCCAAACGTAGTCCTTCCTAAGATGTATAATACTACATATATTCGATTAATCGGTAAAAAGTAGAATTAAAGGAAACTTGCCCAAATACAGTAGAGAAAATTATATTTAAATAGCTTCATATACCATAACGACGACACGTCTGCTCAAGCTTCTAATAAAAGGATTATTTTTTTATGAAAAAGACATGGCACATGATGGTAAGTGATCACCGCCGCCCACGGCCGCCACGGCCGGACATGTAACATCAGAGGAGCTACAGCAGCGTTGCTGATCTATAAGACGGATGGGCCCCGGGGCCCGGCATTTCCCAATGCGAACGCAGTGGCCAAAACCACTACTTAACGCCGGTTTTAAATGCCGGGGGTGGTAATAATCCGAGTCTGCCCTTTCGTGTTGCCATTGCTGACAACGTGACTCTTCCACTCGTACTTTAGTCGCCTCTTACGACACCAGCAGTACCAGGTCCTATTCTAAGATCTATGATCCTATTCTAAGCCGTAATCACACGGCCAAAATATTTACAAATATATATTCTTTTGGTTCTATTACATTCGTAAATACCGCCCAATAATTTCTTTCACAAATCTTCCATATACAAACAGCTATAAATTACAATTTTATTATTTGTATAAAAAGTTTTATACCTATCGAATAATTTTATTTTATTGTTACAATATATAAGTCTGACATAACATATTTGAGTCGAACGATGTCATTTGAAACATATTATGGATGTTAAACACTTCGTCGTACCGTGATCAACGTGTCTACATAGTACATACTGTGTACCAGATGTTCGTGAAATGGGAAAAGTTGAAGTCGTTTGGTAAGAGGTAAAAGTAAAAATTTACGATATGAAAAGCTTTTTATTTTACAAGATATATTGTTTTATGTATCATAATTATGACTGTTTAGTATTATTACAATTTTATTACCATTTTTTTACGTTTGTTTTCACATTTATTTATTTTAAAACAAATACTGAGCCTGTCGTGGTGCAGCGGCACAGATGTGTGGCTGTAACCGGATGTGGGTTGTGGGTTTGAATCCCATTCGAGAAAATGAAATATTTATTATTTACAATTTCAATCTATAATGTTTCATTTCTTCGCTCTGGTAAGAAGGCAAAACGCGACATTGAGTTCCGCCCCTCAACACGCAATGCCTCAAAAATTCGGCGGAAAGTAGGGAACTAAAGTGGGAACGGAGTGTCTTAAAACTAGGTTCTCAAATTCCCTTTGCCTACCCTGCCATGTGCGAAATATACCGTAAAGCTGAGTAAGTAAGTAAAACAGATACAATTTCAAAAGTTTCCTTTCTAGCATCAATTTTAAAAGAAAATATTTATATAAAAGTGACAGAATATTTAATATGACATTGATTATTCACTCTTAGGATTCCCTGAAATTAAAAAACTTTAAAATTAGTTTTATAATTAAAAAAACTCTGGGGCAAATATGCATATTTCAATGGATTTGAGAAATGACAAGATCTTTTAAGGTATAAAATAATGAAACGAACAAAGTAGGCAGGACCTAAGTTCCCTACTTGGGTTAAGATCCTCTTAAATATCGTAGGATTAAAACATTCTTTTCGCATTAAAACATTCCGTTTGCCTCATTTCACTTTTCACAGATTTTTGCACTGCGTGTTAATTGGCGGAACTGGTTTTGCCATAAACGACAACATTAACTATTTCATTTGGAAGCGTAATAGAAACCAAAATCGATCGTG
The DNA here is from genome assembly GCA_035584415.1 of Eueides aliphera. Taxonomy (NCBI): domain Eukaryota; kingdom Metazoa; phylum Arthropoda; class Insecta; order Lepidoptera; family Nymphalidae; genus Eueides; species Eueides aliphera. Next base: position 16,166,265 of record JAXGGP010000001.1, read on the forward strand.
GTCACAGTCACTGCCATGTACCATTGCTCCACGACATCCCTTATGTATTATTTCGCCAAGTTAACCAAAAGTTCTAGCGAGTAAATGCTTTACTCAAACACAAAATAAAGACCAATGAAAAGCATCGCTAATCTAAACGGCAAAACTTCCTTCAAAGATTGGGCAGTAAAAAATATATCACTGTCATTTTCATTTACATAGTTTGAGTGGAAAATCCTTACTAAAAATATATATCTATAAATGCGAAAGTAACTCTGTCTGTCTGTCTGTATGTTACTCTTTCACGCCTAAACTACTTGACCGATTTTGATG
>JAXGGP010000001.1:16353277-16363400 GCA_035584415.1 Eueides aliphera
TATATAATCTTAACAATGAATATCTTTTTTCTCTTTGTTATTACAAAAGTAAATTTCTTGCTTGTTCTTATTTAGCAAAAATTAATTAATAACTAGAATACACAACCAATTGTATCTTCAATCTCATACATAGTCTTATTAAACAATGTCAACACATGCTTAAATACGAGTACAATCACTTTATAAGAACGAAAATTTATTCATTCAAATCCATATAAATAGTATAGCCATCTATAGTAACATGTGCCGCAATAACTAACCCAACCTTAAATCTTGGCTCTCGGTCATGCCCGGTGTCTCAAGTATGCCTTTCTCCCTCCCACCCCAGTAAAGCAATGAAAAGCGAATCACGGATACCCCACCCCTGTCTTAAATGAACTGGGGGTCTGATAGGGATGTTGAGATCTCTCTGAAGTACCTTGTTTACGTTACATAACAGAAATTCTTGGTTATAAATCAATGATTGATACTTGAATTTGTTGGAAATATGTGAAAATGTTATATATTGTTTATAGAAGACTGTGATTATGATTATATGTAATGTGTGTTAATTAGAATCATCTCACCGCCACTAGTAATATAAAAATAAGATTAAAATGAAACTAAAAAGAAAATATAACATATTTAAACATGTGCTTTCATGACAAGCTTTCAACAAAGACAAGATAAGGTAATGTAAAATATTTAACTATCCATTAATTTAGAATCCACATTTACTAAATTTAACCAGTTTTGCAATATATAGCGGAAAACTATTATATTATTATATAAACGCTTATCTAATAGCTACAATTAATATTTTTTTTTCTACCACACACTTACCTCACTCTATTTGACCTAGTTATAAATAAAGTATATTATATTTATATTTTAAAAATATCTGTCACATATAATGTCAGAATTGTTGTGTAAAATATAAAAACATGGAATTAATGTTGCAAGTTCAAAAATAGTATGTAATTTCTTTTTCAGCTACACACTGCATCCCATAAATGGCAGAGTCAGCGGAGAGAACCTGAGAACTTAGTCTTAAGACTCCATTCCCCACTTTTCGCCCAATTTAAGGAATTGCGCGTTAAGTGCAGAAATTCGACGCTACGCTTTGCATTGTTACCAGAGCGAAGATATTAAAGTATTAAATATGTAATTTAAAAATGTTAAATATTTATTTTTATCTTTATGTATATAAAGATAAAAATAAATATTTAACATTTTTATACATAAAAAATGTTCTCTAGATATATGTAAATAGAGTATTCAGAAGGAAAACAAGTGATTATATAAATGATAAATGAATCATAATACCTATAGTAGCAGTTTAGGGTTAAATAGTTGTCAGACCGTCCCAGAATCTTACCCTCGGCTTAAGTGTTAACAGAACAATGGACTATATACCGCGACATCTTGTATTCATGAAAAGGTCTTGTGGACTCACGAATTCTACATTTAGAAGACAGGATATGTAATCTTTATTCGTTCTTTTATTTTTATTTGATATTATCATTAAAAATTAGAATAAATGGGAAATTCGTTTTAATGTTTTTCGATTTCATTATTTTTTGGCTTTGTAATTGGCGAAAATAATTATCAACATAGAAGTATTAAAATAATTATCATAACTGTTTTAATAAATATCAAAAATATATTGAAACGAGTCTATAGAATAATGCTTCACCTGGTTACGATTAAGTAAAGCGGGTGGCTATGTATTTATATTTTTAACCCTAAAATACTTATACATAATAAAAGATAAGACCAGATAGTAGGGTATCTTTACAAAAAGCAAAAAATAAATAAATACAACTGAAAATATCAACCATAACGTCCGTATGTGTAGGCTGTAATATGTATAGGTAACACAATAGCCCCATATCCACCACAACGCCTTCCATTCACGCCGCGATTATTATAAAACGCCCTAAATCATCTTAAATGCTAATGTACATTAATTATGTGGCGAGGGGTAAGATGTTGTGACAGAGTTGAAATACGCCGGTACTCTAAATGGAAAGTTAAGGTGAATTATTGTTTAAGCTCAACTTGTTAAGAATTTAATAGATAGCTACAATAATTGGATGATGGACTTGATTATTGGTTTGGTTCAAAGTCATTTCAATGATACATTTATATTTAAATAAAAGAGGCTACTATTTTTAGCTTCACATAAAAGAGGGTAAGGGTAACACTCCGTTTCCAAAAAGACACTTTTCATTCTCTATTTTCATTAGAATATACACATATACGTATCGAGATGCGAACTCAACGCTGCGTTTTGCCTTTTTACCAAAACGAGTAAATAATCATGTTAAATATTTAATTTTCTCGAGTGGAGATCAAATACATAAGCTGTCGCGTATACAGTCGTCCACTTGCGCCCTCCGCATTACGACACTGACACTACTAAACTCTTACTTAAAGATTTTTTGTCTAACTAATACGATAATATATATTTTATGTGTCAGCAGCTAGCCTGTTATTCAATAAAACCAAAAGTTATTGACCTTATAATTGAACAGAATAATAATAATAATGGTCTTGCCAGTTGGTGAATGAAATATATTAATATTACTAAATATTAGTGAGTGACTTACCTGTGTGTATGTACGTATGTTTCTTCATATCAGATTTCTGATGGAACCGTTTGCCACAGTACTGACACGGGTAGGGCCTGGTGTCAGAATGTATGAGCAGGTGAGTAGATAGTGTGCTGGATCTTTTAAATGTTTTTCCACATTGTTTGCACTCGAACACCTTTTCTACACTGTGCACCGCCCTGTCGAGAGGGAATATAATTAGTTTATAAAAGTTAGTAATTTATCTACAAAGCATAACTTATACAAATATTTATTCATATGCAAATTAAAAATTATACAAATATTTGTACATATGTATTAAAAATAATATAAAAGTAGTGAAAATTATTACCGGTGCTGACTTAAACTGATTTCATGGCCGAATGTCTTACTGCAGAGCTCACATGCAAAAGGCCTTTTTCCGTTATGTGATCTTCTTGCATGTACTTCTAAGCCATGTGGAGTACTGAACATTTTCTCACATTTAACACAGGAGTACACATCACCAATTGGTAAAGGTCTGGATAAAGGACTAGGAGCTCCTAGAACAGCTGCCCTTAGTCTTAGTAGTTCAGGACCAGCTGCTTGCACTGCATGAAGATATAAATTACTGTAACCACCCCATACTGGAAGGCCAAGGCCGCCAGCATCTCTTAAGAATTCTGCGAATGGTAATGGTGGATAGAGAATCGGTCTTTGTGGTTGAACTCTTGGGGCATCTGGTCGCAGTAAGGCGCTGACCGAGAAAGCTTCAGATCTCTTCAAAGGTGGTGAGGAATCAGGCGGCCTTCTTGGTGATGATGGTGGAGAATCTACTTCTAACTCTGGTGACGATGAGCGTGTAGATCTTGGAGAATGTGGGGATGGTGCCCAACAAGGACTTCCACAGCGTGACGTAGGAGACACACCTTCAGCTCTAGATGTTTCATTGTGATGTGACTCATTGTCTTCTTCATCCGTTTTCTCTCCAACTAATCGGTTAACACCAAATTTTATTTCCTCTGAAAAGAAAACAGAATATTTAATGAATTGAAACACAACATAAGGAATCTTCGTGTCAAAAGAGGTAATTTTACGCATAGGTACAATACCCTTGTACGAAAACTGTAGTAGAATACTCAATATGTTTGGGAGCGAGCGCTTAAAGGGACACAATGCAATTCGCTATTGTTTGCTAAAAGAGCACAAAGGACTGAAACGCCCCTAGGCCAGTGAAAAAGCGCAGGTGCCACACTTGTCGCTGCGATGAAATGAGCCGTATCATGTCGTAGCAGCAAATTGACTTTCATCTGTTCTACCCCTCGCCCAACCCAAGTAATTAACACGTTGGATCGGAGGGACCCCAATCTTTTTTACAATTCACTAATCCGCGGGCGCGAGTAACGTTTGTATGACCTTCATTCTTATGTTTATTTAGCGTGTATTTTTAGCACTAGTATATTTTGAAAATGTTTTAAAATAATTTATTAATATACAATTACTTTATATACAATTATTTTCAAAAGTAATAATATTTTTTTTCACAAACTTAAATTATTTAAATTCACAATATTTTTTCTTAAAAATATCTGACTACCGTGAATTATTATTGTACTTTATAATACAATAAAAACCAAAGATATGTCAAAATATCTTTCCACAAAGAAACTCATCAGCAAAATAATCCACAGATCATCAAGAAACCATCAGCCGAAATTCACGCTGTCCATAAACAAACATCCATCTCGAGGCGAGACAAGTTACACTAATGAAGAGCGACCCCCATATCTGAAATTCTGCAGCTGTCTTCATTCAGAGCGGAACCAATCGGCCGAATTCGGTGAAATTCGCCAATGACTTCCACCCTTAAACATTTTACGCTTAGGACTTTTGAATGTAGCAGTTTAGGGTTGCCTACACTTGTTTGTTTGTCCCCCACACGACAAGGTTTTATTACCCCATAGTATTTATTACATATTAATGGTTATTTAGATTCATTGTTCTGCTTCGACAGTATGCTCGAATTCACGGCCTGGCGAAATATTGAATGGGGCTATTCAGAGTAATGGAGCGAATTGAAAAGATGGATATTATTATGCCCATTGTGTACAGTGCTGTAATAAGATAATATAAACTATTTGAAGTTTTGATTACTGTGTGTGAGCATTTTGTTATAGTTACCTAGTCATTTCAATCATCTGTTGTTTATTGTTTGCTTGTTTCCTAAATTATATTTATTGAGAAGATTTGATAGGAATATCACAGTTTTTTCTCGCTGTATCCCGCACAAGGCAGGGTAGGCAGAGGGAACCCGGGAACCTAGTGTTAAGACACTTCATTCCACTTCCGTTCCTCAATTTCCCCATGAATTTAAAGCATTGCACGTTGAGTGACGGGATTCAACGCCGCGCTTTGCCTAATTTCCAGAGCGAATAAATGAAACATTAAATATTTAAATTGAAAACATTAAATATTTCATTTTCTCGACTGGGGATCGAACCCAGAACCTGTCGGTTACAGTCGCAACTTGGGCCGCTGCGCCACGACAGGAATACAATAGATACGTATACTCAGACCCATAAATGATTTATTTAATTTTTGGAGGCGATAACTAAGCGTCACAAGTTTGTCCTTGTTTCTCGTTGCCTGACAAATCAAATATTACAGAATATGTATTGAGAAGCAACCGTAAGAATACCTGTATCTTTAAAAACATCTCGCAGAGAATCTCGAGCTTTAAGATTGTAAATAGATATTACGGCTCTTTTTTGCAGTATATATATATTGAATTTATATCAGCGGCGCTGCCGCATAGTAACATCCAATAAGAAAAAATACTATGAAAATAACTAAAACAAACTAGTCCGGCAGTATCAATGCCCGTCATTTGCCTCACTTTCTTAACTGCGAACGCGGCTTTGCTGAGTTTATATGCGAATGTTTCAAGATGGGAATTCCAAGCTTGGAAAATATAGTTATGCCTAAAAATACAGTCGATTCCATCATGGTGACATTTTCATTTTTAATAGCAAGGCAAAAATATTATTTTTAACATTAGGTAATGTAATTCGTTTTTTAGCATTTAACTTGAGATTATTAACGCCAAACCAATGAAGAATATGCTACTATGCAATATTCACTTCGTCAAAGTTAACTTTATTTCTGTCAATCTTAAATATTATAAGAGATTTATTATAGGAACTTGGATGTCATACCTGATACACTGGTGCAATTTAAAATCCGAATGAATTCAACTTCAGCTTTTTCGACAGTTTTGTAAAATATTTGACATGCGTAGCTGATAACACAAGTGAGATATATGTCTTTTACCATCCACAAACATATTGTAATTTTTGATGTCTTCCATTTGGATTTCTGAAATTATATTATATCTATGATAATTAGAAAACGACTGTCGCCTTCTTTCCGTGTTTTGGGTAGAGAAGGACAAAAAAACTGTAATACGATTGGATATTATCTTTCTTTGAATATGAAATATTATTTTTATTATTAAAAAATATTCCATTTCCCACTTTTCCAAAGAATTTATTATAAGGTATACATATGATGCCAAAATGATAGTTAAATTCAATTCACTTACATCTGCATAGCTGAATTTTTTGTCAATACTGTCAAATTCCATCCAAAGTTGCACATAGCAAATTGAAGTTATGACAGTTCCCACAATTTGGTATAAAATCTGTAAATAAATTCGTTAAAAGACGACAGAGCGACTCTGCCGTGATGCAGTGGCGCAAGCATGTGACTAAACTAGAGAAAATGATGTTGTATAAATTCATTTTTTCGCTTTGGTAACAAGGGGAACCGCGGCATTGATTCATTATTCAACACAAAATGACGTAAGCTTGGTTGAAACAACTTAAAACTAGGTTTCCAAGTTATCTATGCCTTACCTGCCATGTGCGGGGGATACAGTGTGAAATCGAAAAAAAAACGATAAATGAGATAATCCAGTCACGGAAACGCACGTAACTAACTCTAGGAGAACAGATGTAATATCCCATAACACATCGTTCAATAAGTCCCGGGACTAATGAAAAGAATTTAATCGCCAAAATTCTTCATATAAAAATAAGCAACTTCAAGTGTAATACAATCATTCAAACTCTTCTCTAACTTTTCAATACAATGTTTGTAGAAAGATTTTCTTTTAACTCAAAATGAGCCTCAGTAGAAGCGATCACCTTCTGATTCGTGCAAAATGTTTTTTCCTGAAGCATCAAGCTAAGGCACCGTTGACTCTGTTACCGGCAGCGCTAAGCCTTTCCACATCCATTTCGTATCTTCCGTCTCTGCTAAACATACTTCCCAGATATACTATCTCATTCACTTGTTCTAATATCTTATCATTTACACTGATCTTGCTTGAAACTCGTTTTGGTCCATCTTTTCACGATTGCTAAGGTAGCGTCATTTTAACCACTATGGCTTTCTTGGTTATATCTCGAATTACATGAAATTTTGACACATCTCATCTAAAGGTGTGGTACTTCTAAACCTTAATATTTTCCTTGTGCTATTAGCGCCATCTCTATGCTAGTCCCGGGACTTATTAAACTATGTGCTATGTCCATATGTATGTGCGCAGATTAAGTATTTAATTATGTACAAAATAAATATACCATCTTTTCAAATATTTGTTTGTAAATTGCATAGTTCTTCATAATTTTGATGTACATGTTATAAAGCCGTTTCCATTCTCTTTCTGACTGGTCTTCGATACGATTTTCTCATGTAAAAAAAAATATGATTTAACGTCGAGATGTTATGCATTTTTACTTCTGATTCCTATTCTTAAATATATACTATATTATTTGTAACTAATTACTATCTGTACATGGGAGATATATTTAAAAAAAACTTAAAGGAAAGGAGAGTATTAATGTTTTAGGTCCCAAAAATTATTTTTAATTTTTTTATTTGCTTGTCTGTTTATCTATTTGTCTGTGGGCTTGTACGAGCTAATCTCAAAAACGGCTAACCAGATTTAAATGCTGGTTTCACTGTTATATTTAAGTAACTTTCCTTCAAAATTTAGTCATTATATTATTTAAATCGCTGATAAATAAGAAAGTTAAGTCCATTTAAAATATACAACTGACAAAATAACTATTTTTTAAAATTTACTTATCTGAATTTTTAGTATCTTAAAAGTGATAGCATAAGAAAGGAGATTAGGTACTAAAATACTGTAATACAAGCGGGTGAAGCCGCGGGCGAACCCGGGGCGGGTCGCTAGTAATTTATAAAATTTATAACAATATAAAAAACTTACTTGATGAACATAATGCTTCTTCTTTACTTTTGAAATATTTTGAAAATATTTTATCGACTGTACATGCAGAATTAGTTATATAAGATACACTTTTTAGTTCAGCTATCCATAAACGGAGCTGTAAAGTGATCATATTAATCGTTCTGGTTGCATAAATTATATCAATATTTAAATGGAGTATACTAAAATGAGACATGGCCTCAGAAAATTGCCTATTGCAATAAAATATATAGTAAATTTGCAAACAAACATGATATAGTACAAGAGAGGATATTGCAATCCAAGATGTCATTGCGCAGGACTTATAACGTTTGAACTTTCTGATCCTAAACATCTGAAATATTCTTTGAAAGTTTAACACCAATTCGACATTAATCTTTTTATTGGTAAAATTTAAATAATATGTTAGAAGAAAACCAAAAGAATTGAAGACAATATCCCATGTCATTTGAATTAGAATATAAGAAGTATTTCTTACTTTAAAAAATAATTTTATATAACGAAAAAGAGACCATGCGATGGGTATCAAAACACTGAGAACTGAAAGAAGGTCTGCTCTGAAATCGTTGAAATTCACAAAGTTTTTATAAATCTGATATTTTGGTTGTAAAAGTAAATAGTAAGTTATGTAAAATGGTATTATTAAGGCTTGGGTCTCCCTTGTTAATAAATTATCATATAAGAACTCGTTGCTTTTTACTTTATTCATATTATTGTATTTTGTAAAAATTATAGGTAAACTAATTTTTATATTAAAGCAGAGTCCTGCGACATGACTGTATGTGCACGTTTTGGCGCTTCTACTGAATATCGATTTAATTATTTTAAAGTGTTTTTGTGCGTCATAGGTACAGAAAAGGTAATGCTTAGTTACAATTCGAGTTTAATGGAATTGCCTATCAAATGAAGATGGTATTTTTTTTATTTCATGGATTTTATTTAGTAAATAAATGGCAAAGTAATATAAATAAGTTTTATATTTATATAACACACACACATGTTAGCTGTCGTGGCGCAGCTGCACAAGCGTGTGCATGTACGACATGGTTGTGGCTTGGATCGCGAAGAAGTGAGATATTAATATTTCCAAATAAAATAATAAGTATTGTCATTTCTTTGCCATGGTAACAAGGTAAAGCGCAGAAGCAATGCCTTAAATTCAGCATATGTATGAGCTGGTGCAGAATATTCCTGGAATACCCTGGGTCTGTTATTGAACATTGTATCAGAAACTGGTTCCAAAAGGTTCGCTAGGACTGTATTGTGATACACAATCACATTTGTTTCTACGCCTTTCTCACAAAAATGTACCTCAGTTAAGCCCGAAATAGGGGATTCCTAACTAAACCATGAGTGAGGATGGAAAATGACCTCGCTGGACACGTGGAATGGTTACGGCCTCTTCACTGCTTTTATATATATATATATATATATATATATATATATATATATATTTAGGGGCCGTTTGCATTGCGGGCTAAAAATAATACTTATATACATATATGTATGTATATTTTTAAAAATTTTAGGTGCCGCATCAGTGGTTAAAGCGCTAAGTGAATATCTAGACTCTCTCGTTGATAAGGCCATATCGACGCAACTTCAAGAATGGATGCCGATGCATTCGCCGCATTTAGCGAAATATCCCGATTTATTCGCTTTTACAGTTATCATGGTGTTTACTGGTAAGTCTTTTTTTTACTTTTGATATTATACAAAATGACTGACAGATCTAGGCCTGTTGTAGCTCAGGGGCAGTTGAATGTGACCATGAACACGTCAGGTAGTGGATTCGATGCTCTCGCCTTCAGAATTCGGCGGAAAATGGTTATCATGTTCTCTCTGTCTACACTTGTATAGATGCGTGAAGCTATAAAGAATACTTCATATCATACTTGTACATAGGATATGGTTGCTGGTTCGATCTACACCATTCAATGGGACGTTTGTCTCTATGTTTTTATAAAATACTTTGTTGGGGATGTTAAGGTGTCTGGCAAGCTCGAGTCGGCCTTGCGCACCAAGGGTTTCGTATAATTATTTATAAAAACTGCAAAAATGATACACTTATTGTATGGAAAATCTTAAAATATTTATTGTAACAAATATACTAGCTTTTAGCGGCAGCAAAATTACACTGTCTAATAATTTTTACTAACGAACGGTTATGTAAGAAGAAAGGTTTAAGAACGGTTTATGTAAAGCGGAACGGGGTGTCTTAACACCAGGTTCCCGGGTTCCCTCTGCCTACCCTGCCTTGTGCGGGATACAGCGT
>JAXGGP010000001.1:17763032-17773821 GCA_035584415.1 Eueides aliphera
TGTTGCCATTACTGACAACGTGACTCTACCACTCGTACTTTAGTCGCCTCTTACGACACCTTCAGTACCAGGGTGATTCTATTCTAAGCCGGAATCACACGGCGAAAAAAAATATTTTAATGAGAACAGATTGTCTTAACACTAGATTTCTAGCTACCCTCTCTTCTTGCAGCATGTTGCAGCTGACGTTAATTTAGTTGTTAACTAAATTAGTCAGCTGCAACACGCAATGCCTCCCGAACTCGGTAGAAAGTGGTGAACGGAGATATGTAATTAATGGAATGCACAGAGTGTCTTAACACTAGGTTCGAAGGTTCCCTCTGTCTAGCCTATGAGACCAAGGGTCCTTTGCACAGGCCCTTTATGTCAAGCAAAATATTCATCAAGTATTTGAGACTGTGGTGGCACAGTGGCACAATAATTGTGTATCATTGTAAACGTGTTATAGTACTATTTCATCTCGAAGGAATAACCAAGGAAAGCGCGGCGTTGAGTTCCGCCAAGCAACAAGGAGGAAAATAGCAACATATATGTATGTATATACATATATATCAAGCCTAAAGTCCGCAATTTTCGAGTAAGCTGTCTTTCAGTGGCAAATGTTGCATAGTGATAATGAAGGCCGGTTGGCACGCGCGCGTTAATTGGACAGTCTAATTATTTTGTAACTGGGACACACTATTTGTAGCTTATAACTTACAGAGCTCGTTAAATTTTTGGCTTTTATAATTTTTTTTAAATATGGGAACCTATAATAGCAGCTTCACGCTGTGTCCCGCATACAGCGGGATCGGGGGAGTTGGTCTGAAGGAACAATTTTTTATTACTTCAAACAAATTTAAACAATGCGACCGGTATGAAATTTTATTACATAATTTTATTAAAAGAAATTAAAAGAATTTAAAATATTTTAGTAATATTTTAGAAGAGAGTAAATTAGGTTTTTGAATATAAAAATCTGTTTTAAAAAACATTTTAAATTTACCGCCTAATACGGGCGGGAATTTCAAAAATTTAGTTTTGCTGGGACTACGGATGGGGGCAGTAATATCGTTTTTGGCCCCCAGTTTTATACTGTCAAGTGAAAATACTTCCCCTGGCAATGATTTCTGCGGTTTTGGCTCAGCCAGTGATGAGTTCGGTCGGTATACATCACGTAGCTACCTAACTAACTTCGTAATTTGTGAATCGTAATGTGCTGCACATAATCGTACTTTGTATCTGTGCTGTGCTGTGAAATAATTTGATTGTTTTTCTAAACTATTTTTTTTTATTATACCCATCCGATGAACACTGTGCAAAGACAATGAATGCTAATAACGATGATGGCGTGAGACGTTTACCGTCAAGTATCTGACGTTCCAAAAAAATCAAATTATTATCGTTTTTATTTTAATTTTTAATTCAAACTATTTTAGCTGTCGCTTTTTAATACCTATAATACTTCTAACTCTTCTACTTTAAGCCCTATCGTGGCGCAGGGGCACAAGCGTGCGACTGTAACCGACAGGTTCTGGGCTCGATCCCCAGTCGAGGATATGAAATATTTAATATTTTCAATTTAAATATTTAATATTTCATTTCTTCGCTCTGGAAATTAGGCAAAGCGCGGCGTTGAATTCCGCCACTCAATACGCAATGCCTCAAATTCCGGCGTAAAGTGGGGAACGGAAGCGAACGGAGTGTCTTAACACTAGGTTCCCGGGTTCCCTCTGCCTAACCTGCCTTGTGCGGGATACAGACAAAAAAAATACTTATAAAAATAAGTGAAATACGTGTAAATAACGTCATTAGTTCCAGATTATTTTTTCTTATTTCCTTTAAACTATTTGTATCCCTATTTTGCATGAAATAAAAGGTTTTATTTTATTTAGCTGTCGCCATTGTATCTCAGTTTAAAATCTATGGCTTTTGGCTTATATTATAAAATATTTTGGCTTCTCCGATCTTGTTTGGCAAATACTCGAGACATATTTACTGTTTCTTAAATTTAGAACGAAGTATGTTAATAAAATGCACTTCAAGGAGTAAATAAGACAATAAAGGCTATCGAATCTTCGATCACACAATCTTGTTTACGTTTGCACCTGGATTAGCACCCACTACCCTTGTGACTTTCGTAGTATTCAATGCGATTATAACTACGTCGTATTTTCCATTTATTCTCTTACTAACAGTATTATTGTACTGAGAGTAGAAACCGTATTAAAAATAAATATGCTTTCCATACTATTAAGCAATACTATAAATTTTATTACCACAGTCTATTGAAAATATATTACAGAAAAGCACATGCAATTTCACAAATTCTGTGGAATGTAGAAAACGGAAATGGAACGGAGTGTTTTAACATTAGGTTCACAAGTTTCCCTGCCTACCCTGCCATGTGCGGGGAAAAATCTATAGCTAATATATACTAACGGGACTTGAACCCGCGCCTCTTGAAAACCTTTCAAGCACTCTGACCACTAAGCCATTCGTTCTCACCAAGCTTCGTACAGAGATGCTAACAACGTAAATAAGTTGTAACAAGCGTATAAAAATTTCGACGAATTTATTATTTTTCTTTACTAAGTGTGGAATAACACATTTCTGTGTAGATTAAGACTTTAAAACACATATTTTCTTCTTTTTTATCGCCTGTAGTTTATGATATTGCGTGTTCATATAAACTCAGTTCAGTTCTTAGAATGCTTGTTCTTAAAATAAAAGAAAATGTCTAAGTCTGAAAGTTATTATGTTTTTTTGTTAGTAGTTTTTTTATGTTTATTTTGTTACTCAAGTATTGAACTTATAATTGAAGTGCATTCTGCGGACAGTGGGGAACGGAAGTGGAACGGAATGTCTTAACATTAGGTTCCCGGGTTCCCTCTGAAAAATATTAAAGTATAGTATGTCAACCTAATAGTTCAGAGGTAGAGTAAGCAAAAAATTTCAGTATTTAAATAAAGAATCTATACCTCGAGTTCCGCTCAATTTTAGAGACTTTACTCTCTCTTATATATTGTAAGCAGAAACTCAACTCTTGTTACGCATTCGAATGCGAATCAAAGCCGTAATCTAAAAGAACGCCACAACAACTTAATATTTTTTTAAGTACCCCCAAATCGATTATATTTTCACAAAACACACACGCAATGCCTGAAAGTCGATGGAAAGTGGAGAAACGGAGTGTCTTAACACTAAGTTCCTTCTGCCCACTGTACCGAGAGGAACAAAAATGTATTAATTTTCCAATTTTGCAGAAAAAACTGAATACTTAAAGATTTATTATTATTAAGTACGAAGTAACGTCATGATATTTCAATTTCTAAGCCGCTTATTTCATTGGCTTCATTTGCTATAACATAATAACGAAAGTCATATGTTTTCACGCATTTCTTTCTGTATTAGATGCGGTGTGGATTTGATTCCTGCCTGGAGAATATTAATTTTACTTCTTCGTTTACGACAGTATGTTTTAACAAGAAATTTTATATTTATATGTCTATTATATTATATGGCACAGAAATTTAAGACTACATATTTTTGAATAATAAATAAGCTTACTTGAAGTACTGTTGTTTATTTTTTAATCAAATGCATCGCATTGAAAACCAGGTCGATGGCCGCGTACTAATTGTTCAGGAAACTATCGATGATGGCTATCATTAGTATAGTTCGGGTAATATACGCTTTAACAATTTATAGGAAGTACAGGGACTGTATGAATTTACCGGTAAATTTGTTTATTAACCGATTTTAATTAATGAAATGTCGTAATATGGGATACTCAATAAAAAGTTACTCTGTTATTTATTTTACTGATTACGTCTTTAACCGCGAGACGCAAAGGAGTGTATTTTTTTCTCAGCCAGTAAAAGGAAGGTTAACAATCGGGGATATTCAACAAATTTTAATTTCCAACGGTTCCGTGAAAAATTAACTAGGCCACGGCCTTAAATCCTTTTATTTTGCAACAAAATATAAGAAAAATTATTTTGCATAAAAATTATAAATCTTAAATCTTATTATTCCTTTTTAATTTCAGCCAAAATCCTGCTGTTCTATTTGATCTTCTACGCAATCCTGGTTGGTTTCTTCGGGGCCATGCTGACGATATTCTACCAGACGCTCGACGCTAAAATGCCCAAGTGGCAGATGGACAGCTCACTCATTGGCAGTAACCCTGGTAAATATTTTGCCTCTTTACAGGCGCCGGTTTTTTTAGGTTTGAGGCAGTAACTTTAGTGAACCGGGGTTATTATATTGTTTGACGTTTAAACAATAAAGTAACTACTTATTTTAAGTAAAATATTTGAATTTAATTGCCTACCCTGCTTTGTGCGGGATACAGCGTGAAGCTAAAAAAAAAGATTGAATTTTGAAATGAAGTTAAAAAACATTGTTGCCTACGCATGGCCTCATTTTTGAAAAATTGCATATATACAACATAACGCTACGCTTTAGAGTGCTCTACCTAAGCGAGGCGTGCTACCAAATGTAAATAATCATTCTGCAGTGGGAGAACTCACAAACGTCGAGTTTACAGTCAGAATTTGAACCGCTTTGGCATGATAGCCTCGTTTCAAGAAATAATGAAGTCTATTGTGGCTTAAGAGTATAAAGGTGTGACCATAAAAACGACAGGTCCTAGGTGCAATCCTCACTAGGAAAAATGAAATATTTAATATTCTCACACTCTCGCTCTAGTAACGAGGTTAAGTGTAGCTAATCTAGAGTTCCAAAATCTTTCTTCTATATACATAAACATAAAATAGACAAAAAAATATTTACTTCTATTTAACTATTTTCGTTTTACAGGTCTTGGATTCAGACCTATGCCAGACTCCGCAAATGTAGAGAGTACTCTCATTTACTACAAGGCCAATGATAAGGGCTCGGTGCTGAAATGGGCTAAGGTTATCGATGACTTCTTAATCCGTAAGTACATAATTGTTATATGAAAATGATGATTACTTTTACCTTCAATATTTTGAATGCACTCGTTTTATTCCATACTGAGGCCAAAAGTACTTATTTTTAAAAAACAAAGGGGACCAAGCATAAGACTTAGGCGTGACACAGTTTAACGTTAAAATATAGTGAGCAAACTATTGAAATGGCCTGTTCTGAGATTGAGTATAAAAGCATTCAGGCATAAAAAGATATAATTTTATGTGGGTAATATAAAGTTACTAGATAATTACTACACTTTTATTAAATTTACTTTTAAAGAATATATATGACCCCTGGAAAGGATCATTTGCTCTTTGTATGCTCGTCCAAGGATTTTGATGCACTACAAAAACTACACTATTACGGTATAAAGGACGTGCACTCAATCCTCTGTTTTCTTATTTAACAAATAAGGTAAACCCTCTGAGGGTTGATATAAATGGCAAGAAATTTCCTGGGTGAAGAAATCTTATTATAGAGGTCTTACAAGGGTCTATTCTTGGACCTCTTTACATTTTCATGTATATAAATGATTTAACGTATTGAGTTAAAAGAAGCCACACAATAATTCTTTCTTAGGCCGTATAGTCAACATTTTTAGCTCACTTTATAAAAATATTTCAAGTATAGTTGGTTTTAAACTGCCAAAAATACACCGATGATTTTTAAAATGAAAAGTACAAGAAGATGTAAAAAATTATCTCTCAATAAAAATACAGTGGTTTAGTGCTTATAGCTTGATAATTAATAACAAAATAAAAATTCTCAGGTCTGAGGTAGTAACTTTAGTGGAGTGGGGATCCACTATAGGAAATGAAATATTTAATATTGTGCTTGCCCCTTCCTGGTAACGAGGCAAAACCTGGCGTTAGGTTCTGCCACTTATAACACAATGACTTCAGAATTCGATGAAAAATGTAGAATGAAATTATCTAACGGTATCGACATATTCTAACACTAGGCTCTCAGGTACCCTCCACCTACCCGGTTATGTACGGAATAAAGTGAGAAGCTAAACAAAAGATTTTCTTTTCAGAATATCAGAAGAAAGGTAGTGGTGTTGGAGAGGTCAGCGGTGCGGAAAACAGGATCACTTGTTCCCCCACTTCCCACGCTTTGAGCGAGAAGCAGGTGTGCGACGTCCCCATTGACGAGTTCCACCCATGCACTCCTGCTAATCAGTACAATTATGAGGAGGCTGGACCCTGCGTGTTCCTCAAATTGAATAAGGTGGGCTAATAATGTAGATTATATAGACTAAGGCGGAATTTATTAAATTTTTACTTATTTAAGTCAGTCAGTGAGTTCAGTTTTGAGATATTATGACTTATTTTAATTACGAAAGTCATATATTTTCATATTTGTAATAAAATGAAAATACTCGTAAATTCATAACATCTATAGAAAAATGTTGTTGAACTGCAGAATTTGTTTGGTGGAACGAACCTATTTCAATAAAATAAAAAAAAAATTATTTAAGGCCAGAGTCAGAGTAGTTTTCTACAAGCATAATGCGTCGAACTCTTAGTTACTAATATTTTATTTCAAATGTTTTTATATTTATAACTTCACTAAAAAATGTTACTTTTGAATATTATCGGGTACTACTTAACCGCATATTGTTTCAGATCTTTAACTGGACCCCTCGTCCTTACAACAACACTGAAGACTTGCCATCAAACATGCCAGAGGATTTAAAACAACACATCAAGATGGTTGTAAGTATTTAATGATAAACAAAGTACACGTTATTTATATACCTATTTCTTATTATTTTTAGAAACCATATATATTATCTCCAAATTAAATTACAATAAATCTTTTTAGAAAATATAAAAATTATAACTTAACTCTTGAAAACCAAGCACTCCAACGAACGCACTAAGCCATACGTGCTTTAAAGCTATGTCTAAATTCAAACACGCTGCGTACAAGTTACTGATGTTGTTAGCATTATTATCTATTCTGCAATATATTTCTGATCAAAATATATGTTCGTCTAGTCCGGCAAACCAGATGCCAACACTGTATGGGTGTCCTGTGAGGGTGAAAATCCAGCTGACGTTGAGAACATTGGCCCCGTGCAGTACATCCCACGCCGTGGCTTTCCCGCACATTATTATCCGTTTACCAACAAGGAGGGATACTTGAGCCCTCTCGTCGCCGTACTCTTTGAGAAACCCAGAAGTAAGTTGGATTGGATTTTTGTTTTAAATATTTTTTCTCAATGAGAAATCTTGCAGCGCGCCACACATGGCAAGATAGGTAGAGGGTTTGTGGGAATCGAGGTAATTTTTGGCTGAATTCTAAAGGTATTGTGCGAGTTGAAGAAATCACCGCTACGCTTTACCTTGTTGCCAGAGTGACAATGTCGTGGCCTGTACTGGCACAGGGAAATTCAGGCAATGGCTGACTTAGTTACTAAAAGATCAATTATTTATTTGCAGCGGGTGTCCTCATCAACATTGAGTGCAAGGCGTGGGCGAAGAACATCTTCTACGACCGATACGAGCGGCGAGGCTCGGTCCACTTCGAGCTGATGGTGGACCGCTCCTAAGCAGCTCCAATCTTTGGCCGACAACTTGGCGGTCACCACACAACACGTGTTGCTTGGCCAAATCACCGGACAACGCTTATTTTATTGCTAACTCTGTCAACTTGGTGTAATGCACTTGGCCAAGTATCAAGACTGCATCTCACTGCCAACTTCAATAGCGGTCTGAGGATTCGCTCATTAATTCGCCAAGTCAGTTGTGGTTGGCCGCCAAGTTGTCCGAATGCCCGCCAATTGGTTGCCAAGTTCACCCCACTAGCCAATTGGCTGCCAAGGCTGCCAAGTCACACCGCGCCAGGCGCCGGCTGCCAGGAGCGCTCTTAGCAATAGCTACTAGTCGGCTGTTAATTTATATTCGTTTTAGAATAGCCACGAGGCGCCACTGAGTTGATGTTTTCGTTTACACGCTTAAAGTTATAAATTGAACTTTTAAATTATTATTATAATTAATAAATAATATTTATTATTGTAATGTTTTCTGGACGGAGAGTCAATAAATACGCAATAGTTGGTTCCAATTTAGCTTTTTCTGTTGTTTCATTTATTTCCCTATCTTGATTAATAAGAAAGACAATTTAAAGTGAAAAAATATTGTGGGGACATAACAGTTCTCCAGAACAATTCTTTCATTCAAACACTGTAGATGACCTAAATCGATTAAGTATCATCAAAGAAGCTTTAAACCAAAGAATTATGTTATAATCTCAATCACATTAATAATAGTAGGTAGGAGAAACTTGCTTCTCCTTCTTTTTGTTCCCCATTTCCTGCCATAGTTGTGGTGTGTATAAAGTGGCGAAACTCAACGCCACACTTTGCCAAAATATTTTATTTCCTCAAATGGGGAACGAACCCGCAATCTGTGGCGTTTGCAGTTGCACGTTCATACCCTTTCGCCATGACAGGTTTCAAAACTAAAATGTTCGCAAATTATTTTAAGACCTGTCGTAGCGCAGCGGCACTATCGTGTGCCTGTAAACGACAGGATTTGGCTTCGATCCCCATTCGAGCGAATAAAACAATTAATATTTCCAAATTCATTAAAATGTTTTCATTTCTTCGCTCTGGTGACAAGCCATAGCCCGACGTTGAGTTCCGCCACTTAACAGGCAATGCCTCAAATTCAGCGGAAATTGAGGAACGGAAGTGGAAGGTTGCACTAAGTTCCCAAGTTCCCTCTATTCATCCTGCCATGTGCGGGATACAGCGTTGAACTGAGATATTAAAATTAGGAAAAAAATAATTAATTATATACAATATAAAAAAATAGATATATAAATAAAATTAGATACCAATGCAGTGTGGCGATTCTGTCCCTACTTCAACTAACTCTAGCTATAAATAAATATTGGAAAATATTAGGACTTTAATTAGAAACTAGTAAGAATAGACACTATTTTATAATGACGGTGGTAAAGTGGCACTTGATTCTTGCCATTATCTAACCTGTTAAATAACAAGTTATTTTTACTACAGATATAACGAGAACTCGCCCGCAGTTCGTCAAGTGAACTAATATTAATACGTAAAATCCCGCTATTTTTCTATTTTCATAGAAATTCTCCCAAGGACCTCAAGGAACATGTACGAATTTTTTTTTTTAGCTTCACGCTGTATCCCGCAAAATAGGCACAGTAGGCCGCAGGGTAGGCAGAGGGAACCCGGGAACCTGGTGTTAAGACACCCCGTTCCCCATGTACGAATATATGTATTAAACCTCAAAAACCTACATTAATTTTAGCATTCTGCGCTGAGGAGCTGTGTGTAAGAAGTTTATTAGATACAGAACAAAATTAGAAAAAACCAGTGTCATTTTTGTTGCTTGAACCATTAACATTTAATTGTGATTAAAAGCTTTGAATATGTCATAAGAGATTCCAATGCCACTTTGCGACTCCTATAACTATATATATTGCCTTGTCGTCGTCCTTGGTAAAATCATATAAAACCCCCTATGGAGAGAATTGATAATAAATCAGTGAGCTGGTAATAATTAATGTTTAGTACTTACTCAAAGACATTAAAAATAGATTAGTCTGCACTTTTAAAAAAAGGCACTGTTTTAATTTAACTCAATAATTCAGGATAACGTATTTATTAGAAGATATGCCCTAATGATTATTAGTTGTATTTTTTATAAAACGTATAAATAATTTTATCCTTATATATATTTTACTGAGGAGAGGCCTGTCGTGGCGCAGCGGCACAAGCGCTGCCTGAAATCGACAGGTTCTGGGTTCGATCCCAAGTCGAGGAAATGAAATATTTAATATTTTCAATTTAAATATTTAATGTTTTCATTTCTTCGCTCTGATAATAAGGCAAAGCGCGGCGTGAAGATAAGTATCTAGCTAAGTCACGTTACTACTTATCATCATCGATATTCAAATTGAGAGTGTTGAACGTTTTGAGAATATCATCTAAAGTTGTAAAATTTAAATTTTAATAACAACTTTTTGATAAAGACTGTATTGCCAGTCTTTATCAAAAAGTTGTTTTTAAAATTTCCTACGTAGTTAATGGTTTAAACAATAATGGCGAAACAGATCGTGGATTCAATCCTCACTCTCTCTCCCATCTCAAATTTTATGATAAAATTAAATATTTAATATTTTTATTCCCTCCCTCTAGCGTAAAAGATCGTTGAATTTCACCAGTGAACTCGCAATACCTTAGTGATTTCAGGGAAAACGGAGTGTTTTAGCATTAGGTTCTCTGGAGATGATGCTAGTGTACTTAAAAATTATTCAATACAATCAGACTCATAACAACACAATAAATAACTTACTTAGATTCACGCTGTATCCCTAGCGAGGTAGGCAGAGAGAACGGAGCGCTAATTGTACAGTTTCGGCTTTAAACCTCTGGTTATAAGGCCTAAATCTACTCACCCTATATATTTTTTTTAAATAAAATCGGTCCCGGTTGCCATTTTAAAATATTTTAATAATTTTAATTTTGGTTTGGCAAGAGCTTTTACATAATTCTAAAATGCAGATAGATATTAATAGTAGTGACACTAACTCACTACTTTTAATATCTATCGTGACAAAAAATCTCAATTTTGTGGTTGGGGGTTATATACACACACTTACTACACATAGTTACTACACATAGTGTTTTTTTTTAGGATGTTACTTATTTACAAAAGACATAATAAATTTTAAATGAAACACTTTTAAACGGATTAATCGCGTATATTGATTGATTAAAAAGAATCTTCTGCAAGAATCCAGGGCAGTACGCGAGGCAATTAAGGAATCGTTGGCGGTAGTTTGATATAATAATAACAGCAAC
>JAXGGP010000002.1:1255288-1266024 GCA_035584415.1 Eueides aliphera
AGACGAGATAGTTGTGTATTCGATTCCCACTGTAAGTAATGAGAACTATACTAATAATAAATCTGTGACTGATCACTACATAGAAGATTATATTTATATATAAGATAAATAGAAGATATGTATTTATTTAATAGGGCTTTAAATAGTAATTTTTAAATTTTTGACCGTTTTTCTGTGTCTGTCGGTCTGTACGTTTGTACGCCCTAATTTTACTGTTATATTATATCGTTTTCGGCATCTATATAAGTTAAAAATAAAAAAGGTCTGTCGTATCGCAGCGGCACAAGTAACTGTAACCGACAGGTTCTGGGTTCGATCCCTCTATCGATCACTCGAGGAAATTAAATATTTAATATTTTTAATTTAAAATATTTAATGTTTCATTTCTTCGCTCTGGTAAAAAGGCAAAACGTGGCGTTGAGTTCCGCCACTCAACACGCCATGCCTCAAATTTGGCGGAAAGTGGGTAACGGCAGTGGAACAGAGTGTCTTTACACTAGGTTCCCGGGTTCCCTCTGCCTACCCTGCCCCGTGTGGAATACAGGGTGAGCCTATAAAAAAAATATGTTTTAAGTTCGAAAAATACAGCTAATTTATTTTTTAATCTAGCTTCAATTTAGTCCCTTACGACACCATCAGTACCAGGGTGATCTTATTTTCAAGCGGAATCTAAAGTCAAAAATCGAATAATAAGAAACTAAAAAAATGCTTATGATGAACAATGCTTGACGTTATTTGAATCTCTTTATAAAAAACGCAAAATGAATACAGAGATATATTTCTTTTCTCTTTAAATACAATCTTTTTCATGGCACAAAAATATCGCAAAAACTTTCCTTATTTTTAAACTTACTACTTAACTTACTAACTTACTTATAAATATTACAATTACTCCATTCAAGATACACGCTATGAGTAGCTTCTTGAAGGAGGCGAAAGATGACCGTAGCGATGGCGCTCCGTTCGCTCTGGGGTAGCTAGGGAACTGTATCCCGTAAAGATAAAAAAAATGTTTTGTTCGCCTAATCACTTAGCATAACTGTTTGTAGAAATCAGTATATTTTATATGACATAAATTATTAGCGAAAATTGCCATTTATAGTTTATTTTCCTATCTTATGTACAAAATTTAAAATTAAAAAAAACCCATGCAAAAAAATAATAACCTTATCTCAGCAAGATGTTTGTAGCTCTAAGCTGTTGATCATTTAAAAAACTGTTGTTTTCAAAAACTGTTGTAACTGTATTTTTTATAACCTAATACTGTATCACGCATGGCAGGGTAGGCCATAGGGAACTTGAGAACCTAGTGTTAAAACACTCCGTTCCGTTCCCCACATTTCATCAAATTTGAGGCTTTTTGCGCGTTGAGCGGTCGAAGTCAATGCCGCGCTTTGTCTAGTTACCAAAGCGAAGAAATAAAATCATTAAATACTTAACTTCAAAATAAAAAAAAACAAGACATTTCTTCGAGTAGGAATCGAACCTACAACCTATCACAGACCTCAGATTAATAAAATTGTATTTAACAAATAATAAACAACGTTTAAACCCATGGCCGATCTAAGGAAACTGCATAGGAAGTAAACAACCGTTGTTCACTTCTATTGATTTCTGCAGCGATTGCATCAATATGCTCTCTCGTAATTAGATCTATCTATTTATGTGAAATTAATTATTAACCTTGGAAATGTTACGTTTCTATCACTTTTTACATTATTTTTTACTTAAAAAGCCTTGTGATCTACTATTGAGTATTGCACGTTTGATTTTGTTGCATTTTACCTTACTATTGAAGTGAGAGGGCAATTAAAAGATATGAGAATAATGATTGGTTAAGTTTTTTGGGCTGTAAAGTAGTTGCCGCTGTTCTGTTACTATGATCGTCATGGTTAAAGGCTTCACACTGTATCCGGTACATATTAATAAGGTCTAGGTTTAAGGGATACAACGTGAAGCTAAATAAGTAAGTAAGTATAAAGGTTGATTGGTAACGGTAACCTAACGTTACGATACACTTGGTAGTTATTATAATTCTGGACCCATCGCATATCGCATCGCATGAGTGCCGGATCTGTTTATAAATAATATTTACATTTGCTTTGCTTACGTTTTACCGAGCAAGCCTAATATAGAGCGAAGACACAGTCTACGGTGTAGTAAGGTTATCTAATATGTACATATTACAGACGCCAGGAATGAGTTCCATTCTTTCGTTAGGCTGACGAAAAATGTAGCCTCAAAGCGTAATGCGTCTTCGTTCAGGATCGGACTAATGGAAGGCTTTACTTGTCAATGACACGTCGACAAATTAAATAAACTATTACATTCCCTAATAAGATCGCCTTTCGTCCCATTTTGCTGACTTGTGTCGCCACACTCGCCGATTGCTTACAGGACTGGCTAATAGGTAAGACCGGACAGTGGTCTGACCCACCTAAAGTTGAAATAGACTGAGTTCACTGAGATACGATTTGATATAGTTGTCAGCAAATGATCCAAGTCATTGTAGTCAGTATTTCGGTATATAGCCATTCTTCATGATGACCATTAAATTCCCCTATCAGTACTACGCAGCGCTTTGTCTTTAGGGGTTGTATCTTTAAGGGATTGTATCTTTGAGTCTGTATGTAATTATTTGACATATTTTTTTATTTCCGTTTTCTCAATGTCTTAAGAACATTGTCTAGCAATATCTCAATTATTGGGAAAAGAGTATTTTTCAAAACTCCCTGATTCTTATTCAGCCTCATCACATTTAGTAGATAGGATAAGTAAAAAAGATGGTGTTACATTGCTTGTATGAATATTTTTTAAATATTTTTTTTTCAAATACACTGTGTTTACACTATTCAAGGAATTTACACGCTAATTTTGAGCGTCCTATAGTGTATTACAAAATTTTATACTATATAGATATAAATTACTATTATACAATGTATCTTATATAAATAAATAAACAATGCTGTAAAGATATTACATTGTGACATAAGATATTCTTTCATATTGTATTGTTAGAGTCGATTTTTTCTTAGAGCCGATCTTTATTTAAGGAGAAGATTCCATGACTGAAATCGTATAAATGTTATATGGTCCTATGTTATGTGATTTTTTTTCATACAGTTCTCGTTTATTAAAATTATGAAACTAGTGATGTGTCACTAACTTTTACCAAAGTACTAAATTAAAAAGAAACATTTATAATATTTTTTTCCTTAAATGAGAATGGAATCTAAAAGCTTCTAAATTTCATGTACAGCAGTTATTTTTGTAGAATAAAGCAAGTAGCCATCAAATGAATACTTTCTAAGAATTTGTTTGATGATTGTAGGTAATTTGTTGTATGCTAATAATGATATTGAAATAACCGTCAGAAAGTTATTTACATTCGTTCACTTAATTGAAATGTAATGTTTCAGTTGCTTAAAAAATAATATAATTAATCATAATATAATTAAAGTAAGAAAAGATACCTAAAAGTATAAGTGCGCTTTATTTACTTAATTATTTTAGTCCTCCCATATAGTAGGGCAGGCAGAGATATGGTCGCTTCTCATTGGAAGATTTCCCTTTTTCATTTTTTCATCGAATTCTTGAGGCATTTCTTTTTGAACCCGCAGGGTGTTGTGTGTATAAATAATGTTTATATAATTTTTACTCTTAAAATTACGGAAACCGATAAATTAATTAATTACAAATTTCTGCTTCACCACAACTATACATATTTAAATATAAATATGGTTGCACATAATTAATTTCGCTTGCCTGTCTATTTCAATCTTTAATTCCAATTTTATCGAATAATTAAATATATTAGCCAATATTCTTTAAAATGGAGACTACGTAACTTAGTTTTATATTTACTTTCATTACATAGGAATGAGAGGATAGTCTCAACTCAATTCAAAATTAACAAAGGCATAAAAGAAAAACTATAAAAGAAATAGTAATATAACAAAACCTGACATATCCTCCCTATAAATATCTATAAATACTTTTTTATATATATTTATATTGACATATTTAACTTAACTTTTATACTCCGCTTCACGCTATAACCCGCAGATGGCAGGTAGGTAGAGGGAACTTGGTAACCAAGTGTTAACGGAACGGAATACGTTCCGTTCTCCATTTTCCGCTGAATTTGGGGCATTGATGATGATTGACGTTACTCAACGAGAACGATTTTATATGTGCCCTAAAAATAAAATCTTCATTATTGCACTAAAAATGTTAATATGATAAATAATTAATTTATGATACGTTTCATAATAATCAATATTTTTTACGTAAATATGTAGAAAGAACGGACTTCGCCTTAAGCAACACACATTGCGATCAACGTTCAATTTTTATGTAATAAATAAACTTTCACTCTATCTCGTGGTCTAGTTAAGGGACAGTTGCATAAAGTTACCAAATTTAAAAAATATATTTTTTTAGGATTCCATATCCTAAAATTGAAATTGGCAAGCTTATAGTATACATTTGTTATTCCTTCTGTATTTTTTATATTTACGACGACGGGCGTAGGTATAAAGATGAAATTTATATTAAATTCAATTCAAGAAAAATCTTTGAAAGGGGATGTCTGAAAATTAAAATTTACAGGTATAAAGTACAAAAAAATATTACTATCTAATATATATTACGGAACGAAAGTGGAACGGAGTGTCATAATACTAGGTTCCTATGTTCTCTCTGCCTACCCTGCCATAAGTGCTGGATACAGCGTGAAGCTGAGTATATAATACTTATATAGTTAAATAAAAGATTAATACAAAATGATTAAGATATACACTCACACATGTTTAGGACTAGATTTTTCTTGCATTTCTGAATAGAAATAATAAATTACATATAGCGTTTCTCTGTATATGAACATATTTCACACATTTTTTTTTATCGATCAAAATCAGGAGGTT
Source organism: Eueides aliphera (assembly GCA_035584415.1). Classification (NCBI taxonomy): domain Eukaryota; kingdom Metazoa; phylum Arthropoda; class Insecta; order Lepidoptera; family Nymphalidae; genus Eueides; species Eueides aliphera. The sequence continues at coordinate 1,260,214 of JAXGGP010000002.1, forward strand.
CTCATATTAAAGTTCCTTTTAATAATTAATACAGGTAATAAATATTACATGTACATGCTTACAGCTTTATAAATATAGACTGACAATTTTTTAAGTTAGGTATGTTCCTGTTGACCCACATTCATGAAATGGGTACGGAACCGTCAGTGGATGGGACCGGTTCACATTTTACAAGATTTTTTTATTACTTAATTAAATTAATCATGTTATTACAAAAGCTTCGTTGCAAAGCTGGAGAACAAATAAAGCTTTTTGTAATGGTTGGTCGCTGTGTCAACATTTATTGGGAAAAGGGAAAGTACTTATTAGCTGTTGAATTTTTTTTATTGTTTATTTATTGTAAAATTGATGCAATTATTTGTTAAGAGTAACTATATGTTGTTATTATGCTAATTAAAATAATAATAATAATTATTATAATATTTTAAAATTTGTTTTAGTTTCACTGCATAATTTACATTTCCTCTGCCCAAACTTCAAGAGATTGCTTGTAAATTAGCAGATTTAAATATTAATTCTAACAAATTTAAAAATATGCTACCTCAATGGCAGATGCACCACGACGGTATCTACTCTCTCTGCTACTTCATCAAATATTATCCATAAAGTCATTTCGTTTTAAAGCATATTAATTATAATAACTTAATAAAAAATCACATTATATGCGAAGTTTTATTTCTAAATATATATTAAACTAAAGTGAGGGCTCCATGATGAATATGTTACTTATATTTATTAACAATTATTAATTGAGTACTGTCAAAAGCATTCCATGAGTGAAAAGTAAAAAATTTATTGAAAATGATCCTCTTTTAGAGGCCTGTCGTGGCGTAGAGGGGTTAAGCATGCTACTATAGAAGGTGGCATGTGTTGGTTTCGATCCTCACTCAAGGAAATAAATTATTTAATATTTTCATTTCTTCGCTCTGGTAACTAGACAAAGCGCAGCGTTGATTGACGTGGAGATTACACCCCTTAACACGCTATGTCTAAAATTCGGTGAAAAGTGAGTACAGAAGTGGGAAAAGGAAAGTGGAACGGGTTGTTTTAACACCAGGTTCCCGGGTTCCCTCTGCCTACCCTGCCTTGAGCGGGATACAGCTTGAAGCTAAAAAAAAAGAAGCATCTTAATGAGAACGGTGTACCTTATAACTAGGTTACCAAATTCCCTCTGTCACAGGACACTGCCATGTGCGGGATACAGCGTAAAGCTACAATATTCCATTTTTTTTTCTCCATACAAATATACATATGTGTGACGCGACATACATTTATGAAGGCGTTTGGAATCATTCCCTCGACTATATCGACAAAGATACTCAACATGCAATGTTTGAGCAAGTAAAAAAGCTATCTATTACATTTTTTAATAAAATGTTTATATAAGATTCAGGGCCCAATCTATAATCATTGTGTACTTCAAAATATAAAAAAACTTAAGTAAAAGTATTACCAAGTCGATATGTATCTGTATTGTATCTGTATTGTATACTATTATATAACCGTTATCTAAGAAAAATTGGATTATTTATGTTAACATACAAAAGTCCGGTGTTACAAGTTGTGTGTATGGTATCTGTTTATTTTGAGACGTAGACCTTTTTGTGATTAAAATATATTTTGTTTCTTCATATTAAGTAGGAAGAACTATTTTAACATTATATATTATAAACTTTACAGTGATACTCATAGCCTAGGAAATAGTCTCTTATTTTATACTTAATAGTCCTCTTCTCAAGTAATGTGTCGAAAAAAAAATATTTTTAAAAATAATATTGTTTTATGTCCTTGGTAAAGCAAATACAATTTATCTTTATTCTTTTTGGATATTTCGCTAAATTAAAAAAGACTTAAGAAGTATTTGATTTTACGTTTTTATCCAATTTTATGTACTGTGCTATCTAGTTAGGAGTAGTAAAACTACAGGAATAAGTGCCATCTAACGTCTAATAGTTAAACTATCTGACTTGCAAAAGATTGGGAGCTAAATTGATATTGTCTATGGCAATATTGTTACTATATTAATTTTACTTTTGCATTCGTGGAAAATACATTAATTTTATTATCAAATAAATGCTTTTGATTACGAATATTTTCATATATTTTTTTTTATTTCTATTCAAAAGTGAAACTATTTTATGACGGTGGCAATTTAAAGTAACTTTAGTTTATGGTAGGACCGCCGCATGACAGTTGTGTGGGAAAAATTAAGGAATTATGAAGTAGAGTATTTTACTAATTTATTGTGTTTAAATGACAGCAGGAAAAGAAACCATGGGGTAAGTTGAAATAACAAAATTAAGATACACGTTTTAAATTAATTATTTCCTCAAATTTCCTTTCAATTTTGAGAAAAAATCATTTCCCTTAGATCTCGATATTTTTAGGGAGGGGATGCATTTTACCAATGCGAAGGGATATTTTAGGGTTTTCCACTTATAGTTGCTTATTTTCGCCTAATTGAAGAAAACTTAAGCTACTTTTTAGTCAGTAAAATTGAATTAAAGACCTACTTTGAACATAAATTAATGGCACATAGTTTGCTAATTTATTTCGCAAGTTGCGGTCTAAAACGACCGAGGTGTTTGCATTTTGATTGATTGTATCAATCGACAGGTTACCTCGCTTTAAGGCCACTGGGGGACGGTCGGGCCGTTACTATTTATAATATTTTCATACTCCAATGAATTTTACGAGCCGAGAGAGCAAATTAGCGCAACTGCCTTCGTTAGCCGCATACGGCGAAAATAGCTCGTATATTTTTACTTCGCGAAAAAGAAATGCTTTTGCTAAAATATTAAGTGTTTCGCTAATTTAAAATTATATTTTTTATAATATTTAACCTAGTTTACATAGCAGTCAGACTCTTAGTTAATTAAATTAATTTTATTTAATTACATTTATGTTATAAATTGTTATTGTTTATATGTAATTAGAAAATGTGTGATATACTTCAAACTGATAACACTATCTACAGCTGTCATGCATTGACATTTGTTTCTTGTGCAAAGTAATAATATTTACTAACAAAATTATTAATATGCACAAAAGTATATAAATATATTTAATTTATATATATATTTTAATAGAAATATTTCTTCTATTTTTATATAATTATAATATAACAAAGGCTGTTGTTGGGTAATGGTTGTGGATATAGTTCCTATTTTCGGAAATACATCATTTTAATTTTTTACTCTGGTAATGAGATAAAACATAGTGTTGATTTTCACTACTCAATATGGAATGCCTTGCAAATTGAGCAATAAATGAGCAATGGAGTGTCTTAACACTAGGTTCTCTCTGCCTCCTCTGATGTAAGCTGAATAAAGTATTGAGTGAAGTAAATAAAAAAAGTAATACTAAAGGCAATCTTATCAATGTATGAATTCTTAAACACTTGTGATTTAGTATTATCAATTTGTAACAAAATTGCTGATTTGTGAACATATTTCTTATTCTTACGATAAATAAGGAATGTTATTGTTTGGCAAATTTTGAAATTTAGTATTTGAGTTCTACATGATAATCTCAAGTTTTTTTAAGCCAGTTTGAATTGTGGACATACAAATGGAAGAACACATTGATAATTTGTAAGAATATTGTTTTAATATATATATATATTTTTAGGAAAAGTTTTTAAAATGTGACTTTGTTTGTGCTATGCTCTGGTTATGAAAATAATGTTTTCTGTTAAATATTAAATTTAAAGCCATAACTTTCAGATAATTACATATTTACCAAAAATATTGCTAATTAATGAAATGCCAGTTATAACATAAAAACCTCTTAATATTTTACTTTGAAAAAATATAACTTTAAGAAATGATTCTCTAAATGATGCCATGCTGTAGGAATGAAATACTTGCTTGGAGCAAGCATTTCATTCCTACTATTCTTATTTGTATTTCAAAGGTATCATTATTACTCAAATGTCCAACTGTAAATAAATGATTAAAAATAAATAGTAAATAATTGATTAAGAACAAATGTTCCACTGAGGTTCTTGTGCTGGTTCTTCTCGGGTCCGAGCAGACACTTTAGTGAACTAGTGGTAAATTATTTGATGTTAAAAAAATGAAGCTTGTAACTTCTAATTTTGAATAAAATACATATTTGAAATTTAATTTTTCCTGCTACTTGTACTGTGTGTTGTTGGAGTGTGGAAAATAATAATTATCTTGCCAAAGTTGCGTTAATATCCCAAAGTCTTTGACTCAATAAAATTAAATTTATTGTGACCGTTAACAATGCTTGCAATATATTTGTATACATATTAAAATATACATTAAGGTATTTATTACTCTGTGGCAATAAATTAACTCAATTCAATCTGACATTTTGCCTTTAGCACTTTAAATTGAATCAATCAATATATGGGTCAAATGTATCTGTGAAAGTGCAAAGTGCCTATACAAAATGGATACAGATTATAAAAGATCTTATCTTATCTTAGCCTCGCGCTGTATCCCGTACAAGGCAGGGTAGGCAGAGGGAACCCGGGAACCTAGTGTTAAGACACTCCGTTCCCCACTTTCCGCCGGAATTAGAGGCATTGCATGTTGATTTAACGCCGCGCTTTGCCTAATTTCCAGAGCGAAGAAATGAAACATTAAATATTTAAATTGAAATTATTAAATATTTCATTTCCTCGACTGGGGATCGAACCCAGAACCTGTCCATCGGTTACAGTCGCACCTTGTGCCGCTGCGCCACGACAGGCCTCGAAAATATAAATTAAATATTATTTCTTACAATCTGTATGTACATTTTACTGTTCAAATTTCATAGGCAAACTAAGTTCTTAAAATTCTCTTTTTTTGTTCGCATTTATAAAAAAATGTAATTTAAATATAGGTATATATTTTGGTTATTAGGGAGAGAAAAAATGAAAATTTGAATATTTCGCTTCCCCAAGTGAAAATCAATCCTGCAACCGTTGCGTTTACAGTCACGTCCCTTTTGCTACAGGGTCACGACGGTCTATTTATATTCTTTGAATAATTTACCAGGCACTTGCCTACAATTACAGAATAATAATTCTGTACGAGTTACTGAAATATAGTTAACTGTTTTAAAAAATAAACATATATACAATATATATATATCTTTCAAAATAACATATAATTTTTATAATTCTATGAAACACATGTATTTCATAAAAAACTTCATAAACTTTCAAAATTGCTCCACAGAATATACAGAATATAATATTTAGTTACATTATAGTTATCATTAATCTGTTGAACAAATTAATATTAAAGCGTTGAAAACGGAAATTACAAATTTATATTTTGTCAAAGTACAATATCAAAAGGTTGACGTTTTAACTAGCATTACAGGAGAGGTGGTAGGAATTTAGAGTCAAGACACTATGTCTCCTTACTCAGATATGTTACTGCAATTTTATCCAAGATAAATTACAGTAATATTCGGTCCGTCGTGGCGCAGCGGCACAGGCGTGTGACTGTAACTGACAGATTGTGGGTTCGATCCCCACTCGAGGAAATTAATTATTTAATATTTTTAATTAAAATATTTAATGTTTCCTTTTTTCGCTCTGGCAATAAGGCAAAAAGCGCTGCTTTGAGATCCGCCACTCAACACGTTATGCCTTAAATTCGGCGGAAAGTAGGAAACGGAAGTGGAACGGACTGTCTTAAGACTAGGTTTCAAAGTTCCCTCTGCCTACCCTACCTTGTGCGGGATACGGCGTAAAGCTGAATAATATTTGAAACAGCACTATTGAAATGACAGGACCAGATACTAGATTCTAATTTAGTTAATTAAATAAAAATAAATCCTATTTTG
>JAXGGP010000002.1:2494170-2504666 GCA_035584415.1 Eueides aliphera
AGCGCTTGAACGGTTTTCAAGAGGCGCTGGTTCAAATCCCGCTTCGTTCAAATTTTTATACGTTTTTAAATTTAGTAATAAAAATAATGTTAAATACATGTAATCATTCTTTGAAAATCAGGTAAAAACATGCCTCTGACAACCTAAGCTTACAAACCACGTAGCCACTAAAATATCGTAAGTTTTACGACTCTTCTGCTACTAGTAATCACGTAAATGATGTCTAGCAATGATGACAGTGCAAGGCTCCGTGATTACACGAATAAGGAAGGTACTTTGAGGAGAGCAAAAGAGCAAAAGAATGACGTAAACATTTTTTTTTTCGAGAATGATTGTATTGCCGTGGTAAATGTTATAATAGTTTTTTTTCTTTTTTTATAGAAAAGGCACAGCAAACGGGTGGATGTGGGTCATCTGATGGTGAGTGAATTACCTCTGCCCACGGCCCCGTATAACACCAGAGGAGTTTCATGCACATTGCTGGCCTTTAGTATTTATGGCCTTTATATGACTGGGTTATAGAATATAGGTATTAGGTAGTACTATGTTTATCTAATTATAAAAAATTAAAATACATTATCGGTTTTAGAAGTGTTTCGGTTTTTTATATATATACCAATTTTAAGTTCGTCTCATCTTAAAATTGGTCTAATAATATGATACTTGTCTAATTATAAATCACGAGATAACTTTGTTATTTATATTGGTATATATATATTTTATACTATATTTAAGGTAGATATTTGTGATATTAAGCTAGGATCATTATGTGAGTATATTACAATAAATACTAATGACCGCCCAGGCCAAAAAAAGAAATTTTGCCTTAGCGTTACAAATGTTAGGAACAAGCTAATGCCGAAAATCAATAACATCAAATTACATTTTAATGCAATGCAACTCGGTTGTCTTAGCACAGCGGCCCAGTGTACTACCGTATATGCGATGCTCGTGGATTTCACCCCAACTCGTGGGAATAAATTATATTCCTTTTTCATAAAAAAATAATTATATACGCCACTCAACGCAGAGTTCGTGAAAAATAGGAATACTATGGTGATCGCCTTACAAGGATCCGTCATCCGCCTCTCATTTTTCCTTATTAACTTACTATAAGCAATCAAAATATCTAAACCGTAAATGTGTTTTGGCCGTTTATACAAAATATCCGTATATTATTTGGTGAGAGATCGTTTGACGTGCACCGCAGCCGCGAGTCGACAAAGCGTCGGTGCGTCCTATTTGCCTAATTAATTCCTCTCGTCTGCGATGGAAACTCGTGCATGTCATTGTTCAAAGTCCCGATATCAACATTATTACTGATATTGTTGAATTGAAGCATTATATAATCTATAGAATAATTAATTTATATTTGAATTAAAAAAAAACATTTTTATATTTCGTCGTTATGCTGAATAAATTTCTAGTCAGGCATGTCCGTAATTTTTTTAAGATTTTTAAAAATTGTTCTGATAATGTTCGGAATCTTAAATATCAAAACATATTTAGGTAGCATTCAGATTTACACGAGTGATCAAGTGTCATGGATGGCAGAAAAACGAAACAGTAAGACAATTTAGAATTTTTATCTTTAGAAAGTATAGGCAAACTCATGACCGACAATTTCTCATTCACAAATATGTACTGAGGCATCACTTTAAAAAAAAAGTTAGAACCTATATAATGGGAGTAGCAGGAGACTAGATCATCCGAGTCTGACTTATTAGTCACTCTCACATTAAAGTATACGTGATGATCGGTGGACCTCAACGCCATTATTTATCTCGTAATCAGAGCAAAGTTATGAGAACTGTTCGGCATACAGTTGGTCTTTTTGTATACAATCGTAAAGAACCATCTCTCCAAATAATACCAAAAGTTGCCATAGCTTTTAAACGTAAAATACAATCTCATATACTTTAAAAATTAATATGTTTTACGCTATAATAAGATTAAAGAGTTGATGTCATTATAATTTGTGATGAAACTTTTAACATTTTATTTTCGTAATTTGGCGCAAACCAGTGTGCGAAAATGTTACGTAATGAAAATTTAATAGTAATGACAATTTAATTTTATTCTCATGTGTCGTTTGTCATAAACGTTATGTTTATTTTTGTTGCAAGTTTAATTTTTGTTGATGACATATTTTCAGCTAGCTTTAGCCTAGTGATACAAGGGTCGTTCGACTGTGTGTGAATACTGTGAATTCGATCTTTATGCATGATTATATCAATTCTTTTGTTTCTGTATTTGAAAAAATTAAGAGATATCCGGACGGTAAATATAAATTGTAGTCTTAAATAAATGTGATCACTTTGATTTTGAAATAAAATCTCAAACTCTTTTTTTAACTTTCTCCTTGACGCAATGCTTACGACAGCTCTTAGGAAACAGTTCTTAGAAACGGAAAAACTCTTGCCAAAGCTTTTCTGTGCCTATATTGCCATGCGAAAATAAGCGTGAAACTATAGTTTCGTGGTTGTCCTAAAGTTACCTGTAGATGGCTGTTCAAATTTTAAGATTTTTCTTACTTTTAATTACTTTGTTCCCCAGTGTTCAAAAAGTCTTACGTTACGGCCATAACTCATTGACAGTATTGTAATATTAATACAAAGTATATTTTAACTAGCTGTGCTCAATTTATTACGTAAAGTATATCTATACTAGCGTCTATAGTAGCTCCATCATCTGTTTTACGAGATGGCCACGTTAGTGCCGGCACAATAATGAAATTTCAGAGTAAATTTAGATGGCGGTGCTAATAAGTGACACACTGACGTTGGGTTAATGAAATAGTTCATTCGAAAAGCATGTTGCAATTTAATAAATTATTTTATGAATATATTAATATAAACATATTTTTATTATAAACTATTGTTAAGTGAATATAATGGATGTAATATAGAGTTATAATTTCTTTTATGTTCATGTGTTCTTTCTATCGTTCTCGTATTTTTCACGTGATCTTTCTTCAGTAATCTCCCCATGCCTCTTACTACTAACTTTTGCGATAAAACAGGCCTTCTTTGCCATTCTTTCGTCACTCATTCTCATGCCGTGCCTGAATCCACTTGGTGGTTTTATATAAAAGATAATACAAATCAATTTTTAATAAAAGAAACTTTCCGATAATATAAGTATAATACTAACTAAGAAAACGAAAAAAATTCAATGAAGTAGGGTTTGAATCCGCACCTATTGGAATCCATATAAACGCTTTGGCCACTGAACCATATGTTTCTTAAAGTACGTTCAAGTGTCTATATGTTTTCTAAATAAGTATTTTAATTTTCTTAGTGCAGATACATACTTTAAGAATATTAAAAAAAATTACACATATAGTTTGTTAATCAGTTTCAGGCTGTATCCCGCACATGGCAGGGAACTTAGGAACCTAGTGTTAAGACATTCCGTTTCTCTAACTTTCTGCCGAATTTGAGGCATTGCGTGTTGAGTGGCGGAACTCAATGCCGCGCTCTTGCCTTCTTACCATTTATATTTATAGTTTGTTAAAAACGTATTTTATTTCTTCTAAGAATTTGCTTAGAAGCTGTTAGGAGTATTTACCATATACCATACATTCTATAAACTCTAGTTTATAAAATAATAAAATAGCTATTTTTTAAATAAATATCACACACCTACGCTGTGTGTATTAAAGAGAAGGTCAATGTGTAATAATGCGCTTACGTTGCTCTCGCCCTGAGATCATTTAAATTGGACAGGGGAACAGAAAGGTATTTGAATAACCACACGATACAAGAATCATCAATTAGATAGACTAAAATGTTCGAGTAGATTATATTGATTTTACTTCACGCTGTATGTCGCATATTGTCTCTACATATATACATACATAGCTTCATGCTATTCCGCACATGGCAGGATAAGCAGATAACTTGGGAACCAAGTGTTAAGGCACTTCGTTCCCCTTCACGTTCCCTACATACACTACAATTCCCACTCCAATTCCGTCAAATTTGAGGCACTGCGTCTTGAGTGGCTGAACTCAACGCCGCACTTTTGGCCTGTTACCAGACATAGAAATGAATCATTACATATTTAAATTGAAAATATTAAATATAAGTGATAGGATATTAGAATGTTTCTGTAAACCTAAAATGATTTACTCTACGACTTTACTCGCTTTAGTAAATTCTTAAAAAACAAATATTTGTCAAACTACCGCCAGCGAACTGATAGCTGTCGCATTAAAGTCGCCTCAGCCCCCCGTTTGAGTGCCTAAGCTGCTTACCATCAAGTTGTCTCTTTAGACTTTATCACGCAAAGCCATGTTTTATCTATTTATTGAGTAGAATTTGCATATTATTTTTATGTATGTACTAAATATCATGTTTGAGAATATTTATTATTGTTTTTTAGCTTTGCGCTGTATCCCGCACGAGGCAGGGTAGGTGGGAACCCGAGGGAACCCGGGAATCTATTGTAATGACACTCCGTTCTGCTTTCGTTTATTCTATATAAAATTATATAAATTTATATTATATAAAACTTATAGAAATTCCTTTGATTTCCGCCACTCAATGCACAATGCTTCAAATTCAGCGGAACGTGGAGAACGGAACGGAGTTCCTTAACACTAGATGCCCAAATTCCCCCTGCTTACCCTGCCTAGTGTTAATATACCCTGTCCCAGTTCCTGTCGAATGGCAGTATTGGATTTTGGTTTTTGACCGTTTGGCCTTGTTACCAGGATGATAGAAGTAAAATATATTTACATTATAGCATCTTTGATTTTCGCGATTGTTCTACATTTTAATTGAAACAATCTTAACCAGATTATTCGCGTATATTATTGATTAACATTTTTGTTTTGTTTTGAAAAATGTTACTTTATCATTATACGCGATTAATCCAGTTAAAATTGTTTCATTTAAAGTATATTTACATTAATATATATTCATTATACTATATATTCATTATTTCATTGCAAATATTACATATTTCTATTCTTTGAGTGAGAATCGAACCTATAACTTGTTGCATTTACAGTCACATGCTTGTGCCCCAGCGCCACCACACACCTCACCGAAAAAAATAAATCAGCAAGAAATTATAATCTATAGTATAACTAAAATAGAGGCCTGTAGTGGCGCAGAGGCACAAGCGTGTGACTGTAACCACGACAGGTTCTGGATTTGATCCCCAGTCGAGGAAATGTAATATTTAATATTTTCAATATAAGTTTTCATTTCGACGCTTTGGCAGTAAGGCAAAGCGCAGCGTTGAGTTCCAACACTCAACACGCATGAGGAAAGTGCATGCGGAAGTGAAACGGAGTGTCTTAACGCTAGGTTCCCGGGTTCCTTCTGCCTACCCTGCCTTGTGCGGGATACAGCGTTAAACTAACAAAAAATAATATATAATAATATATAAAAAATATAATTTAATAACTCGTTAGGTAACTAAATAACTATCTACCCAAATTTATTTCATAGCCTCAAATAGCGGTTGCGTTATAAATTAAATTGCTCGCGTGTCCGTTTTACCTTATTTTCCCCTTCAAAATACAACGATATATAGAAAAATAAACGATTTTAGACTTTATTTTTCAGAGATGTAAGGGCCAAAATATACTTTTTCTAAAAAATCTTTTGATACGGATCGTATTTCAGGCAAATAATTTTGACGAGACCGTAAGATTTTACTACAAATAATTAATTATTTTTAACCAACTTGCCGCCAAGATGTGGATTAAATGTGTTTTTATTTAGAGATTGTTGAGATTGAAGCTTTAAAATGTCACTAAGAGCTATCTTATTAACGGTACTAAAAAAGGGCCGAAATATACAATATGTACAAATAAAATAACTTAAGATCAAATGTAAAACGTTGCTTGAAAAATTTTTTCTTTTCAGTTTCGCCTTGTATAATTCACACGGTAGAGTAGATAGAGGGTATTACGGAACCTAGTGTTAAGACACTCCGTTGCGTTGCTCGCTATCTTCTAGAAATGAGAGTAAAAAAAACAAAGAAAATGTAATCAGATGTTAAATATTGTTACCAAAATTATTATTTTATAAATGATGACACACTTCGGGAATAAAATTCTCGCTCCAGGCTATTTCATAGGTATCATATTAAATGATGTGAATTTATTCTGACTCATTTAACGGTTACTTTGACATTATCGTAAAAGACAAGAACGTTAAAAATGTAAGCTAATTTGTGTAATAATTTAAAATAAACAAAAATTTGGTGATTCAAAATCACGATTCTATAGTAAAGGTTCTAATATATTAGATTTCTTAGACTTACGCTATATTCCCTATATACCAGGGTAGGCTGAGATACTGTTCCTCATTAATTCCTTCCTCATTAATACTGTTCCTCATATTTCGCGCTTAGTCATTTCTTCAGATTAAGAAATGAAACAAAAAATGTTCCCTAGGCAGGAAATCGAATTCACAACCGTTGCATTTGCATTAAACATAACGATATGCCGGTATTTTCGTTTATTTTTTAGCTTCACGCTATGTCTTACACTTGGTAGGGTAAGAAATAGGAACTTGGGGACAATCCTTATAAATACAGCTCATTGTCTGATTGTTGATTGATGATTTTAAATATAATTTTTTTTTAAATATAAATTGATGATTTTAAATATAATTTTTTTTTAAATATAAATTGATGATTTTAAATATAAATTTTCCTCGAGTGGGCTTTATTACCACAACCTGTCACGTTTACAGTGATACGCTTGTTGCCCTGTGCCACGACAGGCATCTTTTTAGTTAGTTAGTTAGTTTAAGAATTTACTTGAATGCAGTATTTGAAATATTTTAAATACTCAATACCAATAATTCCATTTTATTGTTTTTATTTCATGTACTCAATTTTCGAGAACAATAATTCGAACGAGAGCCATGGTATCTTAGCGTATATGAGATTTTGTCTATTAGAAAAAAAATACAAATGGTTTTACTGTAGCATAAATAGTGACTTAACATGTCATTCTTTTCAAAATTAATAGTGAAATTCCTAGGTAGAACAATACTTAACACAATAAAGTGAACTTTCAAGTTTCCACTTGCTTTCAGTTACAGAACACTGACAAGCACTACAAAGTGTAAGATGTCTGTCTTAATCAGATTCACTTTAAGCATTAGACAATGCAAAGCTGTTTTTATGTATACTTAGGTAAAGTAACATATTTTTTGCTTAACGTTGTATCCTACACAGGATAGGCAGAGGCAACTTGGAAACCTAGTGTTCAGACACTACTCAATATGAGAATTCAAAGTAAGTAAAATCAATTTCCAAAAGAAATAAATATTGGTTAAGTGGTAAATGTGTATAATTAAACATTCATATATATATATTTTACTTATATTCACGGGGGAGGTAGAAAAAATTTAGTTTAAAACACTGATATAAACATTTTTAGAAAAGATATAAATATTTCAACATAGAGGAATTCAACATGCGTCTCTTGGAAACAGTCCAAGACGGACGTAAGTTCGTTCATATATATGCACGTTTTTCTATAATTATATTTTTTTATCAAATGATCGTATACATAAAAAAATGATTTTATTTTTAACAGAGAGACAGACAGTTTGTCTGTTCTAGTCCCCCTCTTTGTTCTTTCTTTACGTTATATTTGCTAACACTGGAAACAGCATGAAGCTGAAGATTTTTATAACATGACAGAAGTAGGAATATTTTTATAACATGATGAATCAGAACATGTTAAGAGCTTTTTCTGAGGCCGTATTAAATTTTTTAAATATTCGATGTTTTATATTCAAGATTTTTATATCGTCGTTGCAAAGTTAAAAAAAGAATCTTTCTAAATCACTTTCACCTTGAACGCTCTAGACAATGCTATTAGATTAAAGACACAATAGACATCTATTAAAGAACATTTTGGTTTTGGTGCAAGATGCCAAAATATTTGTTACATATTATTTTGTTATTTATTTTGTTGAGCGAATTTTAAGCCTTCATGGCGCAGTCTGATAGTTAGTCCACTCGGTATTCTCTAATAAAACAGAGAAAGCGCGGCGTTAGGTTCCGCCACTTCATAAACAATGACTGAAAAATTTGACGATCCGTGTGCATAAAAAGAATGTCTTATAGCAAACAGTAGTAATATTGAAAAAAAACTAGGCAAAGCGCAGCGTTGAGTTCCGCCACTCAACACTCAATACCTTAAATCAGCAAAAAGTAGGGAACGATTTGAAGTGTCTTAACACTGGTGTCTCAAATTCGCACTGCCTACCCTATCATGTGCGAGATATAACGTAAAACAGAAAAAATAACAACAAAATAAAAAAATATATCAATAATCACAAAATCACGTATGTATGTACGTACCGCAAACTGTATAATACTATATGTAAGTATATAACCATACTATCGCAAATATTAAATGTGTTGCCTATAATTAAGTTTATAGCAACCACAAGGTTAAAGGAAAATTCTGTTTACTAAAACAATGTACTATTGATAGATATTATATCGGTTTCTTGTAGGACCCAGTAGATTTTTTTATATCTGTCGTACATATTATAAATTATACTATGTATTCAATACAAGTGTGTGTACTGATTGTGGGTTCGATCCCCACTCAAGGTAATAAAATATTTAAAATTTTTATTGTTTTCCTTTGCTAGAACGCAAAGCGCGGCGTTAAGTTTCGCCGAGCTTATGTATATCAATATATGTCATGGTACTAAGGATACCACAAAGCTTTTTTAGCTTCACGCGATGTTCCACACAAACATCAGAGGGAACCTGGGAACCTAATATACACTTCGTTAGCATTAAGACCATTCCGTTTCCTACTTTCATCCGCACGCATGTGTACAGATGTCACGACGGAACTCTAAATATCATGGACTGACAAATATCTTTTACGTTATTGAATTTTGTTTATTTGCTGCATAGAAATAAGAGAAATTGTACTTTTTTTATATAGTTCCCTGTTTATAAAGAGCTGAAACAAAATATTATACACTCACTCAGGTTCAAACTGCAATTATTATTAATATTTATTATATTTCTTTCTTCAGAATTTAGTGGAGAGATCATATTTGTGGGACACAACAAAGTTTCCCTACAAACTTTATAGTTAAACCAGTAATCACAATAGAGTTTTTCTGCGTAAAGTAATATTTAGAGGTCTCTTCACTATTCATCCGCTTTGACATTACCTACGTGTTGAATAGCCTAGCTCAACAAGGTGCTTTGTTTTTCCAGACAACAAAAAATAAATTTCATTTTTCTTTCAGCTTCATTCATATATCACAAATAGTATAGTACGCTTGAGAATCTAATATTAGGACACTCTGCTTCGTTTCCCATTTTCCGCCGAATTTCAGGCGTGTAAAGCCGCACCACGGTTTGCTTTCTTAAGCGAAGAAATGAAATTAAAAGTATTAAATATTTTATTTTCTTGATTTCCCATAACCTGTCGCATTTTAAGTCACTTGCTTGTATCCCTAAGCCACGATAGGGCTCTAATTTTCAAATAATGGCAATTATATTCTATAATCATCTTTCAAAGTTGGAAATGAATCCACACCTATTGCATTTACAGCCATATGTATAGCCATAGCTTAATTATATTATATCTTTCGAACTATAAAATTTATTTTATAAATTCATATAATATATAGTTTACTCAACACCTCTCGAAGCTTACACCAAACACTTAAACGCCATCTGACCAATTGGGTCAAGTGAGCAACCCGTCACGGGGGAGCTAATTAATTTGTAATTATCTGCTTTATATTAATTAAGGTAGAAATAAGTGGAAATTAAACTTATTTATTGTGTTTTTTGTTTTATCTTTTGTGTGGAAAGTGCTTTGTGTTTTGTTTTATTTATTTTTTCGTTTTCGTTTTTTTGTCAGTACATTATACTTCTCTGAAAACTTTTGACCGTTGACTTTTATATATCAACACGTAGTTCTGTTCAAATATTTTTTAACGACCGGTCACATAACATTTAAATCGCAGTGAAGAACCTTAGACTTACATACCTTGACTTTTCGTAGATATTTTATCATTTCTGATAGAGAAATAAACATTTCTAGGTGAGATTTCATTTATTCTTACAAAATGCTGGTTTATACTTGATTAGTTTAGTGCCGTAAATCTTTCCGTCTTTGACTTCCCTTTCTAATACAAACGTACATCATTAGAATAGGCTGCACATACATATCTTTGGTAAAGACGACATTCCCATTTAGCTCATAGTTTAACTCAGGACGTTATTTTTCGTTTTATAAAGTACAAACGCTAAATAAAATTTTGCAAAAGCCGTATTTTAATATATATAACATATTTTAGGTTGGTTGGTACTAGGTTGTCGCCGTACTGGAGCATCTGTTTAGACAACTAAACTGGGACTACTTAGGTCTGAACATAAATGGAGCTCGACTGAACCATCTAAGATTTGCCGATGATCTGGTGCTTCTTGCAGAGAATCCAGCAGTAATAGAACAAATGATGCAGAGCCTTGCA
>JAXGGP010000002.1:5633719-5647383 GCA_035584415.1 Eueides aliphera
TTTGAGCTTTCTAGTTATTATTAACGTATGATTTCTTCTAGTCATTTAAGTTATAGTAGGTAGGTCACTTGAGAAAGTATTTAATTTAAAAATATTGCACATTTAATGTTATCGAGTAGGGATCGAAACCTCAACCTATCGCATTTACAGTTACAGGCTTATGCGTCTGTGCCACGACAGACCTCGTATTTTGTTTTTGTTCTATTTATTTTACTTAATAAAATATTGACTTACAGCCGCACAGTAACTATATTGGTGTTGTCTTTGGGATTTTTTTCCTTCTTCAAACAGAAATAATAACTCAAAACAGAGAAGTAAGAGAAAATAAATCATTCAACATATTTTTATATTATAGTTTTACGCTGTGCGCGCCTTTACTATCTATTAATTTTTTAACATTAAGTGGAGTCTTTATCTTAGCAGAGTAAACGACAGACGTGCTTATAGTGCTAATATTGTCTGTTTATAGTGCTAAAATATGAAAAATATACAAATTTGTATATTATTATTATATCTTATATCTGAAGCTCTGACGATATATCCGCCATGGATTTCAGTATTCAGTACTAATCACCATGCTCCGTGGTATAACGAATACTTTTGCAAAAATAACCGGAACCTCGTTCTTAATTACGCAGAGAATACCCGTGATAGTTATGATGTATGGATAAATGAAATGTTGGATGCGGGAACAGAAGTAAGAGTACAATTTGATGCTGAAGCTTCAGTGTACCTCGTAAGTAATCACAAGTTGTATTTAATTTTATCGCAGAATGAAATTGATCATGCTCACCCGAAAGAATGGTTAAATTTAAATTTAATTTTTTCCGGACTAAGCGTGTCTTTTTGCAATAAAAGAATGCCTAGTTAAAATTGCTTGTTCTACCTCACTTAACTCGTGTTTGTAAGATACAGACAAAAAAGTTTTCAAAAATATAGAAAGATAAAATTAAAGCATATTTTTAGAAGTATATTATTTATAAACCACGGTTGACCTCTGATAAAATGTTATCGATGACACTAGTATAAGGTAATAAATATGATAAACTCGTAGAAGGCAGGCATCTGGTGAATGACAGTGAAGGAGGCGTGGAAGTTTGAGTGGCGTTGAGTGGCGAAAAGCTTTAGTCAAATCAAGACTAACTAAGCATGGTCTATCGCTTTCTTTTGAAATTTTTAGTTTAAGTAATTCTTAAGTATAATAATTATAAGTTAACTTTTTTATATCATTTAAACCAGAATGGTCCGTCACTGATAAAGACAAAATAGTTTCTACTGATCACTAATGTATGCAGCAAAAACATCTGTGAAGGCACTCTTGTTTTCCCCTTTTTGGCTCAGGTTTTAAGATATTTTATTTTATATGGTAGAACGTAACACTGCGCTTGTTTATAAGAAATCGGATCAAATTAGCTCAAATATAATTGAATCTCCCTAATGGAATCTTGACGATGCCACGATGAGTATGATCCCCTTCTCCTGGTTTTTATGTTCCGTACCTGAAAAGAAAAAATGAGATCCTAATAGGATCATTTTGTTATCTATCGATCTTATAAGACCATTATTTAAACTTTGTATGAGGTTTATGAACTAAAATTTGTATTGAATGACCAGGGGTAAAAAATCTTGAAGCATAAAATATATTAGGATACTTTGAACGGTATAAAAAATTACGAGCATTTATTATTTTTAGTGCATTTAATATGAATTCTATTTCGCTCCAAACTTATTTCCATGTTTGTCGTTTGTTTGTTGTTAAACCAGGAATTTATTTTAAAATATACCACTTTCTGATCCAGGAGATCAAATGTGAACTCCAAATATTTAATAAGTAATAAACCATAGAATTTTGGCGTCTTGGAATTTTTTTGTGACATTTTCATAGGGTAAGAAAATGTTTTAATATTTTTTAACTTTAAAATTTATAATATTTTAGAATGAATATTATCCCGAGATCAACTCAAGGTTTACAAAAGAACCAGACATTATCAACAATATATACACATTTGAATTTACTAACAAAAGTGCAAGTTTAAGACCAATTTTCACAGTCAGAGGACAATCTTATTCACATCAAATACATATCATAAGTCTGAAGATCAATGGAGTTGAAAGATGTCATGAACCTAATATGGTAAATTAAATTATATTACAAAATTGTTTTATCATTAGCTATAAGTTTTTTAATTATAGTTTTTTTATAAAATATATATATTTTTTAGCATTTTTTTATATATTTTTTTAAAAATTGTTGCAATACATTTAACGTAATTTAGCTTCACGTTGTATCCCTAGCGGGGGGGCCTTGTACCTCGTCCAATAACATTAACCTCTTCAAACATGCCCTCCGGGAGGCCCTCATACTATATGTAGTACGAGGACCCCCCGGAGGGCATGTTTGAAGATGTTAATGTTATTGAGTGATGAATAAGGGAGGGGGAGACCTCAGTTGATCTTCAAAACCTACGATACGATAGGAAAGTAACGTAAAATGTATGCATTCTCACTCACATTTCCTTTTTTGCTATTCTTCTATCATTGACTCGCTCGACGTGCCCATACCACCTGAGCATGTTTGCAATACATTTAACATTAAATTATACATCCACGAGCCGTAGTCCGCAATTTAATTTGTGTGAAATATGAAATATAAAGTACTGCTTATTCCTGTCCGCGTAAGAACTTCAGGAAATCCTCTCTTAGTATTTTCCTATACTCCCCAATAGAGCCCAAGTGCCACATTTCACATTACAGTCACGGATTGGTATTATATATACATATTCTGTTTGTTGTATGTATCATTTTTTAAATTTATTTCTCATATAATCATAATTGTTACCTGAATTTTTAAATAAAAATAACTTAATTAAGATCTTTGACCGCACGTTATACCAAGATATGTGTGCGTTTTTATTAATTAATAATTTATAACAAAACCGTATACAATTTCAGGAACTCTTTGGAAGTTCGAGACTTTATCAGTACCTTCCACAAGCGCCGGACAAACTGTGCGGTAGACGTAAAGTTAATGTAGTCCAAAATCCATTGATTGTACAGGGGTCGGCTACTGAGCCTGGATGGTGGCCCTGGCACGCCGGTGTATATAAAATTAAAAGAGGCACCTTAACTTACAAATGTGGGGGGACCCTCATCTCACAACACATGGTTTTGACTGGTCTGTAAGAAATTTATAATTAATTGATATATTTAATTATAATAATCTGATAATTTTGACGGAATAATAAATATTTGAGGCCTGTCGTGGCGCAGGGTCACAAACATATGATTGTAAAAGCGACAGGTTAGATCCCCTCTCTAGAAAATCATATATTTGATATTATAAATTTAAAAATGTTATATTTTCATTTTAAAAAGTTAACTTTAGGAAACTTTTCTGTAAATTTCCAGCTGCTCATTGCGTAACAGTCAACGGTGTCCCGGACAATCCTGAAGTTCTTGGAGTAGTTCTTGGGAAATTTTCTCTTTTTGGAAATGATGCAACTGCTCAGTCTTTTGAGGTTAGACATTTAATAAATATTTTTAATCAAAATCAGTCAGTCAAAGAATTCATCAATTCTTTTTATTTTCTAATTTAATTCCGACTTCTTGATGAATTATAACTTTTAGGTATTTCAAGTAATAGTCCATGAAGAATACTACTACAGACAACTAAATAACGACATAGCCTTATTGAAATTAATGTCAGAAATTCGTTATAATAACTACATGCAGCCAGCTTGCTTGTGGTTCGATGGGATTTACGATACATTGGACTCGTACGACATCACTGGCACGGTAAGTTATGAGATAAATATTTTGTATTACGTTAATAACAGGTCAGTGTGCAGATTTTATCATCTATTTGTTAAATGTACTTAATACACAACATTGAAAAAAATTGTTGCAGATGCCAACAGTAAGGCTGATATTTTGTGCTTGTAACTTTAAGATTTTCTCTCTCTCGCAAATTTTCATGCAGCCAATAGTCCGGTTAATTTAGACATAAAAAAGTGATAAAATAACAAAAGTTCCCGGAAAGCTAAATATTGGTGGAGACCTATAGTTTACCATTACGAATCAAATTTTAAAACTCCCCATCGATCCTATGTGTGCTTAAAAAGTTGTTCGAGGTCAAAGGTCAAAATTTGAGGTTTTTTGGATTTCGCTTGAAAATGGTAAGTTTTATCAAAAAAACTTCAAACCAAAGTTGTAGATCTTAAAATTATCTACAAAAATAGTATCAATGATTTTTTTCTAACAGTTATTATTCCTGAGATATCGCGATTCTAAGAGTCATATTATACATGATATGCACACATTTCTACACCACCAGTGAGGTAGTGTACTTGGCGCGTTTTTTACCATTATTATTTATATTGCTATTGATTATTAGAGTCACTATTGTTTTGATTTCTTTACATATTTTAATCCGATCCTCTTGAAAGTCTACTTCAACAATCATATCTTCTTCGATTTCTGCTTCTTCCTCTTCCTCTTGTTGGATGTTCATAAATTCTTCAAATGTAGCTCAGCCATTGGTTTATTCATCAAAATCACAGGAATCTTCCTCTATTGTACTCAACTGGGCATTTGAGCAAGACTGACCTTGGCAATTGGTACACGTTGGAGAACACTGCACTTTTTTTCACACACATTTGGCACTACAGCTTTTTTTGCAATTGCAAAAAATTGTGTTGAGGCGTTTTTCTGGAGCAGGTGGAGGTAAAGTTTTAATCGGTTCCAGAGTATTATCTATCAATTTCCAACCCCAGTCTACTGGATTCAGTTGATTGCCTAGCCATGTTTGAACTTGATAATATCTCTTGTAGTAGGTGAAGATGTTGATTTGTTAGTACTACTTACTGCAGGGACTCCAATGGATAAAATTATTTATTTTCTGAAACCTGGAAGGGCTCAACAGCAAACAGAAATATATTCTTCAAAAAGTTTATCTGCTTATCCCAAATGTCAAAACTATATTTTATTTTTACATGCGATAACCGGCTGCGACACTTCGTCAGCAATGTCGAAAAAAAATATTTGACTAACTGCGCTAAAATATTTACAAAAATTAAATCCACACCTCAAACAATAATTACGGAAGGAATTCGCTTTCTTCTTACGATTTGTGGAGCTCCAAAAAAAATCACTTGCATTGATAAATATCGATACTTAACTTTTGTAAAATATACGCGAAACAAGAAACAATTACAACTATCGTCTCTTCCTCCCACATCGGCATCTGCTATTCAATTAATTTGTTATTAAATTGATCAAGTAACTTTCCACATAATTTATCATCTTCTTCAATGTCATTTTCAACTGTAATAATAAGATTTGCATCAGTTATCGAAAACTTGTGTTCATCTCATATTGTGCGATACAAGCAAACCGGCAGTAATCACGATCGTCCGCGCTCTGGGAGACCAAGAGCTACAATATCTAGTGAAGACAAACTTATTGTGGTGACCAGCAAGCGAAATAGACGTCTGACAGCCCCAGAAATTCGTGTAGAAGTCAATAAATTACGGGAAAATCCAGTCACCACCAACTCAACCAGCCAAACTCTGATAGTTTACAGTGCAAAGATGATTGCGAGACGTTAAGTCAATTGGACGCGTTGCTATGCGTAAGCCTTTGTTAAAACCACGGAATAAAAAGAAACCCTAGGCTATCGAGACTGGACCGAACAAGACTTCAGAAAAGATCTTTGGAGAGACGAATTAAAATTTAAAGTGTTCGGGTCAAAAAGGAGAATTTTCATCCGACATTCCGCCGAAGAAAAGACTATGTCATAGGGTGTAGTGCCGACTATCAAGCATGGTGGTGGATCAGTAATGGTCTGGGGTTGTTTCTCTGGTTATGGAACTAGAAATATAGACAAAATCAAAGGCATAATGAAAAAGGAGCATAATCGATGGGGACCTTTAAAACTTGATTTGTAATAGCAAACTATAGGTCTCCACCAGTATTTGGCTTTCCGGGAATTTTTGCTATTTCAAATATCTATATTGACCGGACTACAATTTAGTTTAGACGATAAATAAAATGCACCCAATTGATCTAGGCTATTGCGCCTCTCTAGACGTCAAATTCGCTTAATATTGAAGCTATTAAATTTATATCTGGCTTCATAAATATCATTAACACGTAAAATACACTTAGTATAAACACGTAAATTCATATGATGTTACGTTAAAATTTCCCACGCTGTATATATATATAACAACGTAGGCAGAGAAAACCTTTTAAGAACCATTAAAAAGTTTTTGGCCCCCACTTTCCGTTGAATTCACAAGCCAATGCGTATCGAGTGGCCGAATTCTAGGAGAAACCGAAAATATTGAGTCGACTCCACAACCTATTAAAAAAATTAATATGTTCTATTAAAAAAAGATGCAGCGTTATGTTTCTCCTTATAATGTAGTGAAGTAACGTATTCTGGTAAGTATGGGCTCAACGTAGTGCTGTAACAGCAGAATTATTACACCACGAAAAACTGGATATAAGCTTTATGTTTTGAAACTGACGAAGACATGTTTTACTATTTTATTTAAAGGTTGTTGGATGGGGATTTGATAGAAAGGACAAATTGACAAGCACATTACACGTGGCTACTATGCCTCAAGTCCCTGACGTCACTTGCATTTTATTTGAACCAATTTTTTACCACAAAATGTTGAATGGAAAAAAGTTCTGTGCTGGACACCAAAATGGTAAATCTATCAGTTTTCTTCTGAATTAATTTTTTAGCGTACAATGATTTTTTTTACAAGCAATTGCTTTTTGGCAAGTTATACGTTTGTTATCGTTGATTTCATGGCGACCTTTCGTAGCGCTTAGGTATAAGTTTGTAGTATTGTAAAGGAGACAATCGCACCGCAGGTTGTGTTCGATCCCACACGAGATATTAAAATATTTAATATTCACTCAACACGCAATGTCTTAAGAACGCACCTGAAAGGGTGAACGAAAAGGTACTAATGGTCGGATTAGTAAATATGACCGTTAGTAGTATAATAACACAGTAAAAAAAACTATTAACAATGGTTTCCCAGGTTTTCTCTCCTTAGTCTGGTATGCATGTAATACAGCGTAAAGCTAAGAAATCGTATATAAATTCGCATCAATGCTTAACATCAGGCTTAATATAGTCACAAGTAAGACTTACATAATATACAAAATTTTTTAGAAAAAATATAGTTAAAAATTAATTAAAACTCAAAAGAATCTTTTTTTATATATTTTTGCCTGATTGTCTGTGCGTTTTATTTTTTTGACTGTTGTTGGTGCTTTGAAACGATCTGTCTGTAAAGTTACTATCGATTTTATTGAAACACAAGAATAATTCAGACTAGTAAATAAATAATAGTGTAACTGAAGCAGGCGGAGCCGCGGTAACGTTGTTAATAATACTAATGAAAATTGTTTCATATATTTTAGGTACTTCCCCATGTAACGGTGACAGTGGAGGAGGATTCCTTGTTTATGTACAAGATTACAAGCCTCGAGCGCATGACTTAAGACCAAAAGAAAAACCACCAGGCGCTTATTACGTAAAAGGCATAGTCTCTAACACTCTGAAGAGTGATAGAGAAGACACTGTTGTATGTGATCCTAACGGCTATACAGTATTCACTGATGTAGCTAAATACAGGAACTGGATACTGGATCATATGAACAAATAATTAATCGATTAATCAATTTATTATTTACTTAATCGATTTATTATTTAGTCTATATGTTGTGAAAATAATTATTTTTAATTAAAATTTTATAAATTAGTTTACCTTAATGAATTTGATTATTAAGTGTTACACAGAGTATTGTGCACTAAGGAGGATGTCACAGACGATGTCAGGATAAAGAGATCTAAACAGCAAATAGTTTATTAGGACTAAGAGTTGGAACCTACATATTTTGATTTTACAGGGCTCCTTGTATGGATTTGATTGGTTGAAGACTATTGTAGAACTTTAATTTAAAAAATAATATGTATTGTTTATGATTTGTTTTAATATAGCACTATTTCGATGTTTGTATTGTTTATTTTTTTTTTTTAGGTTTTATTAAATTTCTTTTACTTCTATTTTTAATATTTGGTTAAATATACCTGTTCTAAATATCAAAATAGTTGCACAAATAGTATATAAGAATGTTTGTTAAAATATATTGAATATATTTTTGATATTTTTTCTCACTGTATTATTGTATGATATATTTTTTTGATATCCTTGTATAGCGATCTTTAATTGGGTATCAAATTAAAGGTCAAATAAAAGGACATTGCAGTATTTGAAAACAGATTTTTTTTCTCTATAAATAAAGACGTGGTACAGTTAGCGCACTGCTGCTGCTGGTTTTTATTAACATCATCTATCTAAGAACACTTGGGCAGCTAAGGCGTATCTAACGATAACTTAATTTTTATTATTCTGTTCAGTGGGTCTGGATATAAGATAGTTAATATTATTACGTATATACAAACAAGATAAACATAACCCTTCCTGGGCAGTTGGGTAAAAGATTTTCGATGTAAAAGTAACTGATAAAAGAGGGATGGAGTAACCTTACTTGAGATTCAAAAACGAATAAAACGATACTGCCGGAGGAACGTTATGTAAAAGACATGAGTATTCCTCAAGGCCATATATAGATATTATTTAGCGGTTCAAGTGCGACTCATTCATTCAACTAACAGTTAAAACCATCTTTTAAAACACAAAAGATATTTTTTTCAGCTTCACGCTCTATCTTGCACATGGCGGGGTAGGTAGAGGAATCTTAGGAAGCCAGTGCTAGATATTCTGTTCCGTTCCCTAACTTTCCACTGATATTGAGGCATTGTGTGTTGGTTAGTGGAATTTAACGCCACACTTTACCTTGTTACCAGAGGGAAGAAATGAAAACATTAAATATTTATTTTTTCCTCGATGTGGGTATCATTTAAAAAAATTGTGACCAAGCATGTGACGTTTACAGTCACACGCTTGGTCACAAATTTTTTATAAGTAATTATTTTTCTTGCCTAAATGCAGAGTGAAAAATAAGAGTGAAACTGTTTTTTTATTATATAATATTATTAAACTTCTTAAAAAAGGCACAATAAATGAAAACGCTGTAACGGTATCTCCGTGGCGGCTTTGTAGTACTAGTCAACGATGAACCAAGAAGAGCTTACCCAATTAATTTTAGACCTTTAATATACGCCTTGTTACGTAAAAGGAATTGTAACGAAACGGTTACGAGATTGAAGACTTAAATGTTTTGAATTGAATACTTGAACTTGTCGTTGAATTATAAACCTTTATTTTAACTGTGGAATACTTTTTTAATTAGTCTTTGATATTTGTTAAATAAACAATTCTTTGACTTGATATGAAAACCTCAACAATTGCTTGTAAATTGTATTATATCTTTTAAAAGTCTTATTGTAAAATAAGTGATGATCTATATATGTAAATTTACTGAGATCTATTATAACATATATTGCAACTTTATTAATTACATTTATGACGATTCGGAAAACTCACAAAATGCGGTCGGGTTGTTTTGTGATTTGTCTAAAGCTTTCGACTGAAGCAGCGGTACGTTATTACGTAAACTTAGTCATTGTGGAGGCAAAGGCAGTACTCGTGATCTCATTGCTTCATACCTAGGTAATAAGAGCACGTTACTTAAAATAATATAATGTCTTTCGGCAGCTTTCTTTTTGGATGCGGATGGGTGTCTCACAAGGATCGATTCTAGGGTTTCTTTAGTTTTTAACTTATATAAATTACGCATTTTAACAGAAACGGATATTCTCACGGTAGCAGCATAGTACATACGTGAGAATATATTACTTGTTCGGAAAAATATCCACAATACTTAAAGAACAGTGATAGATATGATATCAACACAAGAAGTAAAAATAAACTGTTTAAAAGCTACTAGGTCGTTTATGTGACGTATGTATAACAAAATTCCATAAGTAATTTTAGACTTGCTACTTAAAAAATTTAAAGTGAAAGTTAAAATTTTATTGTTGGGCAAAGCAATTCAATTCAAGAATATTGTCATGATAAGAATGCGTGGGATTAAATGATGTTGCTACTCACTCAGGAAACTAATTATGTTATATATTTTTGATTTTCTTACCAGCTCTTCTCAGCAGACCCGCCCTCCGAGCCGGTAGTAGCTTCCTGTAGTACTGACACTACAGACATTTCTATGTAACTTGAAGATTAAAAAGTACTTGTAATGGACTAATTGAATTAAGAATATTTTTATTTTGATTTTGTACAGACCGATTATGCCGGTAACGTCGCTCAAAATATTTGCCCGTGATTTATTAACCATAATTTTTAAAGAATTGATGATATCATTCATAGCTAGTGAAGAAATAAAAATATTATTTGTTTATTTGAGTGGAAATCGCACACGCTTGTGTCCCTGCGCCATGCAGCAGTCATTATTTTTATTTTTTTATTATAAACACTTGCTTAACTTCACGCTATATCCCTAGTGGGGTAAGCAGAGAAAACGGAGCGCCAAACGCTACAGTATCGGCATACGAATAGGTCTTTCGCCTCGTCCAAGGTCATCAACCTCTTTATACAATCCTTCCGGGTGATCCTCTTTCTTTTTACGTGACCCGCCCCAGTATAGTAAAAATTGTGTTATAGAATGTGCCAACCTAGGTCCCACTCCCCACTCTTATTATTCACTTTTCCTTCATAAATCTTTTTTGCTATTATTTCAACAGTCATTTGCTCAACGTGCCCAAACCACCTGAGCACGTTCTTTTTCATTTTCATATATAAATCCACGCTTGTATCTACTATTCTGTGTATTCTCTTCAATGGGTAAACGATCAGCTAAACTGATTCCGCATATCCTACGTGGAGATCGCAACTCTATAGTATTCATCTTTCTTACATTTTTTTCAGTAGTACTCACGTTTTGCTGCCTTATAACAGCATCGTGCAGCTATGCGTCAGCATCGTTTCGTCGTCACAACAATGCAGCTTAGGTACCGTTAACTCTGTTACCGTCAGCAACACGCCTATCCCATTTCGAATTTGCCGTCTATACTAAAACATTTTTCCCAGATACACCTAAATCACGCTTAAATCGTTGACTTCAATGACCTATGGCTCTATGTTAAATAAAAAATTACTTGTTTTGAATAAAATATACTTATTATTTTATTGTTAAATAAAAAATATAATTATTATTTAAAAAAATATACAATTATTATTTAGTATAATGGTAAAGAAAAAAAGAAAAACAAAAACAAAAAAAGAAAAAAATTGTACTCCATTGGCTGTGCCATTTGTCATATAGCTAACTATCCAATTTCTATATTTATCAACATCTGTGAACACTGCGTAGCCTTCGGGATCACACCCTTCTAAATTGCCATGATAACTCTTAAGGGTAGCAGATACAATTCCCTTTACATACCAAGCTCCTGGTCCTCTTATGGTGTTTGGACTAAACACATTTTTAGACGGCTTATAGTCTTCGATGAACACCATAAATGCACTTCCAATATCTTTACATGGTAGTGTAGCTGAAATTTTTATAAAAATAATAAAAATTATAACAAAACCAAACTAAAACGATGCATAAGTGCTTGTGTCTTTTTTACGTTGTTGTGGCAAGAGATGATTGTAGAATTTGTAGCCGCTACACCTAGAGTAGTCTAGGGAAAGCTTATGGATAAAATCTTTAAGTTCTCTCGTTTTGATTCAATAACCGCGTCAAATGGTGTCTTTCAGCAACAATTTTTTTCTAGACTAAAAAAATGGTCACCTGAATTCCGTAAGAATTGAATGAAACTAAAAAAGAAGGTTTTTTTAATGGATGCATTTCATCCCCTCCTCAAATAATAGAGGCCAGTTTTGAGACAGAGGCATAAGCGTAAGACTGTAAACGAGACAAGTTGTTGGATCGGTCTCCAGTCAAGGAAATTTAATATTTAATATTTTAATTTCTCGCTCTGGTAACGAGGCAAAGCAAGCGCAGAATTTAGCAGAGCGTGGGGATCGAAAGTATTTAAGTGGGAACACTAGTTCCTTCTGCCTGAGAGACTTGCCTATAGCAGAGTGATGAATATGAAGTTAAAAAATTACCATTTTGTGGCCCTGCACAAAATTTTAAGCCATTCAACAGTATGTGATAGAAGACAGGTTGATAGAGAAGGCAAGTAACATCTGGAACTATTGATATAGTAGCTACGCTGAAATTATTATTTTTCCTTTTCTCTCCGCCCGAATAAGAACTAACAATCTAGAAAAGAATTAATTATTCAAGAGAGAATTATTCAAGAGAGAGAGAGTTTTACTTAAAAAGTTAATGTAAAAAACTTAAAAATATATTTTTAAACAAAAAATTTGACTTACCGTTCCGATGATTTCTCCTTCATTATCTTGGTCATAAGCTTGATCAAACCATAAACAAGCTGGTTGCACATAATTGTTATATCTTATTTCATCTTTTAATTTTAACAATGCAATATCGTTATTTAAAATTGTATAATTATATTTCTGGTGTACAATTACTTGATTGACCTGTATTCATGTAAAAGTTATAAAAGTTTTTGTAATTAATTAAGTTTAATATTAGGTATATTATGGGCTTAATAATTTAAATTCTACTGACCCGATTTTATTGAAACTTTTACTATTTTCTAACCATTCAAATTAAATCATCTCGATATCACTTTTAGTTACCGAGAATTTTGTAGACAAAATATAAAAAAAAATACAAAATTTAGCACACTCCACTGGAATTATTACTTATCTTACATTATCATTCTCAATTATTATCTAATCTTAACAATATATAAACACGCTAACCTGCAAAACCGGCTAAGCTTAAAGCTTAATAACAAAAATACAAAATTAGTTTTTTTTTAAATCCCCTACCTAGAAAGTTTACTAAATCCAAAAGGCTCTCAATTGAAAAATATAACTCAAATGGGTTCATTTATTTAGGTGCTAAACTGCTACGGGCAGATAGGTCA
Organism: Eueides aliphera; assembly: GCA_035584415.1. Taxonomy (NCBI): domain Eukaryota; kingdom Metazoa; phylum Arthropoda; class Insecta; order Lepidoptera; family Nymphalidae; genus Eueides; species Eueides aliphera. Next base: position 5,646,732 of record JAXGGP010000002.1, read on the forward strand.
AATTTATAGCAGACTACATATTTTTTGCGTCAAGGGTAAAAAAAGCTTAAGTTAGTCAAAAACAAATTGAAGTCTTTAAAAAATCTTAATTTGTTCATTTCTTGTTGTTGTCATTTATTTTTTTGGCAAGTTACTAAATTTCAAACCTTAGATATTTGTTTCGCATCATTTTCGGTAAGAGAATGTTCTCCAAGAACTACTTCTAGCATGTCTGATGCAACCTTTTCGTTACCCACAGTAACGCAATGAGCAACTGAAACCAAGGACTTACTTCAAAATTTGAAATCTACTCTATCTCTGTCTATGCACGATCATCAAATTAAACATTTACTGTATAACTAAATTTTATTGATCTAATAAATACGCTGGTTAGTTCGGGACAAAAGAAGTTTACATTTTACAAACAAATTAGAAAAAACAAACTAGAAAAAATTTAAAAATATAATAGAATACATTTACATATTATTGAAAATGACTAAAAATATTTTAAAACTTTTTGCAATGCGGCTTACCGCTGTAACCAGCATATTAATGGGAAGGAACAGGAGACGAAGGAATTATTACATAATTTTTAAGCAAGGAAGGTAGACCTTAAATACCGATTTATAATTATTATAATGAGATGATGACGATCATTATGGTGATTACGATG
>JAXGGP010000002.1:6057807-6072223 GCA_035584415.1 Eueides aliphera
CCTCGACTGGGGATCGAACCCAGAACCTGTCGGTTACAGGCAGCGCTTGCACCGCTGCGCCACGACAGGCCTCAAGTTAAAAAAATAAAGCTTATAATATGTTAATTTTAATAAAATATTTGAATTTGATTTTCAATTCAAGTCTCTGTTCGTCGCTTACATTCAGATATTGCATCTCTCTCACATACCTTTTTAATATAAAAAAGGCAAAATCATATTTTAAGCTTATTATTTATTTAAAACTTAGTCAAATTAGGTACAAGCTGTTATTGACATCGAAAGGTAACTTTATTATGCTATTGCGGTCAGATCTGACGCGCTCACTAATGTTATTACGAACATTTTCACACACTGCTTTCATAAATCTGGTGACAAATTTTATATATGGATTTCATAAATCTCGTGACAAATTTTAGAGTAAAGTAAATGTCATTTCAGTATATGAATAATATATTAAATTATTTGGTAACAAGCCAAAGGTAGGCGTTGAGTTCTGTTACTCAATAGGCAGTAACTCTAATTCGTTGAAAAACTGGAGAATGTTTTACTAGGAACGCAGCATTTTAATATAAGGTTCCCAGGTTTTTTAGCTTCAGGCTGTATCACACACGACGCAGCGTAGGCAGAGGGAACTTGGGAACCTGGTGTCAAGACACGCCGTTCAACTTCCGTTTCCCACTTTCCACCGAGTTTGAGGCATTGCATGTTGAGTGGCGGTACTCAACTTAACAGAGCGAAGAAATAAAATATTACATATTTAAATTGAAAATAATAAGTATTTCATTTCCTCGCCTGGGGATCGAACCTAGAACCGGTCGGTTACAGTCACACGCTTGTGCCGCTGCGCCACGACAGGCCTTTATTTGGGTCTAATTATTTTTTATTATTTTTTTTGTTTTCTTTTTTCTTCTTATTAGTTTTATACCCAACTATAGTGTCATATTCTTAAATATTTATGCTAAAGGTTATCTGTAAAATATCGCTAAAAGCGATAAGATCGCCCTTGCATAATACGTGAAATGTATTTTTATATGTAAGATTTTTCATATTATTTTTGTATTTTAGCTTCACGCTGTATCCTGCACGAAGCAGGGTAGGTAGGGAACACGGGAACCTAGTGTCAAGACACTTCCGTTTCCCAATTTTATTTTATTTACGTATTTTATTTTCTTATATAATAAGTTTTATCTATTATTATATGTATTATAAGTATGAATAACACAATCATAGTATAGCTCTCTTCTAATGCCTAAAAGCATTAAATCTTTTTTGTAAACTTAATAAAATGTTTTAATGTAGGTTTTTCATTTTAATTATAATTATTGAACACTTTTTCTTTGATTTTTTTGCTAAGCTACACACTGTATCCCGCACGAGGCAGGGTAGGCAGAGGGAACCCGGGAACCTAGTGTAAAGACACTCAGAATTGTAAGGTAATGCTTGTTGAGTGCACTTCCTTACCAGAGCGAATAAATAGAAATATTAAATACGTTTCGAGTAGGAATCAAACCCACAAACTCTTTCTTTTACAGTCGCAAGCTTTGGTAATTGAGGAATGTAGTATTAAGATACTCAGTTCCTTTCCCTACTTTCGTCCCTTTATTGAGCAGCAGAACTTAAGCCGCGCTTTGTCTTCTTATCAAAGCAAAGACGCGAAAAAAAAACAATAAGCAATTACATAAACGAATATAACACACACCGTTTTACTGACACAATCGCACCCAATTTTCATTCTACCACCTTGTTATGTTCACTAGAACTACTTTAAGATGATGTTTATAGATAGATAGATTTTAGACAGCCGAACTGTAACTAAAACTTAAATGAATATCTTTACATCTCCCTTAAACCTTAATATGCACGAAAATGACAATTAAATGGCTTCTCCTCTACCGCATATGGTGCGTCGACCTGTAGCAAATTTAAAATATAGTCGAAATTTTGGCATGATTTTTTAATAAAAATATTTAATGTGCAAATATTCTTTTTTTACTATTTAAATATAGCAATTTAATTATTTAAATTTACCCATCACCATAAACAAATTTCGATACGCCACAATTTTATTGTTTATTTTTATAATTTATATCTCTTTACCAGATATTCCATATTTTGAATTTTACTGCTCAGCTTTATGTTGTATCCCTCACATGGCAGGGTAGCCAGAGAGTACTTGGGAACCAAGAGTGTGTGTGTAAGATATTCTATTTCACTTTCTTTCGCCACCTTCCACCGTATTTCAGGCATTGCGTTTTGAGTGATGGATCTTCACGCCGCGCTTTGCCTTCGTACCAGAGCGAAGAAATGCAACATAAAAGACAATCCTCCAGTATATTTTTTTATGTCAATAAAAATATCTGTCAAGCTGCATATCTTTAATTAATGCTATATTTAATTATTTATTATAGTTTAGCTGAGCCGTTATGATTGTTCATGGGACGTTCCATATCTTCGTTTTAAATATGTCAATCTAAAATGCTCATCACGCTCAATAACTTTTGTTAAAATATAATTTCATTATTTCTTATACATTAGCTGGACCTGTTTGATTGTTCATAAGATGTTCTAGACCTTCAATTTTAATATGTCAATGCAAAATGCTCACCACGCTTAATAAATTTCGTTAGGAAAGCATCTCAATATTTCTTATAGTTTAGCTGGATTGTTAAGGTTGTTCATCAGATGTTCCAGACCTTTAATTTCAATATACCACTGTAAAATGCTTATTATACTCTACAACTTTTATTATGGAGGTATTCAATTATCTCTTATAGTTAATCTCGTCCCCTGTTGTACTTCATCAGGTGTAGAAGTATTCGAAATCAAATAAAGCATAGGCTTAGGTATGGTAGGTATAGGACATAGGTCCTGCCCAGACCAAATAACTATATAATAGAAAAAAATAACTGAAATCGGTGAAACAGACAAACAGACAGACAAAAAATTTTAAAATTGTAGATTCGTGTTCTATAAGTTATTTTAAGCCCCCCTACATATTTTTTTCTTAAATATATTCAATGTACAGACACGACTTTCTTACTGTTTTATTATAGTATAGATTTTATTTTCCAACATTCAGTTCAAAGGTTTTTATTATTTTTTACGTGGAAAAAGAAACATCTGTTCATGCTTTGTCTTTGACACGACATTTTAGGTTTTTAAATAAGAGAATTCTGTGTACCGTATTGCAGTGGTACAATTTAGATTGTAAGTGAAGGTACATATATCGATCAGGCCAGGCTCACTTATATTATAAGAATACTTCTTATACTAGAATTTGAGGATTTTTAAAACTATAGAAAGTGATTCAACAACTATATTTAAATATATTCTGCATACCAGGGGATTTATCATTACTTATGTGTCGGCATGAATGAATTCAAATTTAAAAAGGAATCTCTATGAATAACTAAGTGGAAATGCCCAACACGTCAGCCATCTGATACTAATAACAGTTCAAAATAAACGTATGGCTCTGATAAAATACATATTGACCATCCCAACGTCAGTCACTATTTCAAACTGATGCAAAATATTTGATTTCATACAAAAAATAAAATAATTTGAAATTTTCAATAAACTAATTTAAGTCCCTTATTACTGATGAATTTAAGAAAGTTTCTGATGATGTCTGATGTTTCTGTGACTGAGAGGTTAAATTAATTGGATAAGGAGATCAAAGGGGTTGATCATATCAAATTAGAACTTGAGGAATATAAATCAAAGGTAACGAAATTCATGGAGTATAGAGATAGGAGTGACCAGTGAGAATGACCACGTCATTCGAACCTTCAAATTAATGGGATTCCACAGAATAATGATGAAAATTTAAATGAAATAATAAAAAATCAAGGAACTAAATGCAGATATAGTTTTAATATTGATTCCGATGTTGATTTTCTTGCAAAAGTTGCGGTGAAAAATAATAGGTACCTCTGATAATATGGCAATACCATATGGCAAGATCATCTTTAAAATGCAATCAATATACAAAAAAGATTACTTCTGAACACTATTGCGATAGCTAAATAGTTGTAGATGTTGTAGTTGCAAAGGACATTAGTTTTACTGGTATTCAAGGCAATAATTATTTTAACGATCATTTTTCTACGAAAAATAAATTTATTCTCAAAAGAACATAATTGATAGATTGCAAAGGAAAACAATATACTTTCTGCTGGATCCAGAGTTGTACAATAATGGTACTACTTAACAAACAGTCGCCTATTATTCAATTTAAAAATTATAAGAGATAAGTGAAAATCTTTCTTATGATTTATTATATGCTTTTATTTGTTTGAGTTGATATGCATTGCGGACTGCTTGGTTTATAAATTGGAATGTATACCCTTTAAACCTAAACCCAATTATGTATACGAATTTAAAAATTATATTCTTAATTTAACTATTGTTTCACGGAGTTATGGTTATATTATATATATACATTAGAGGCCTGTCGTGGCGCAGCGGCGCAAACGCTGCCTGTAACCGACAGGTTCTGGGTTCGATCCCCAGGCGAGGAAATGAAATATGTAATATTTTCAATTTAAATATTTAATGTTGCATTTCTTCGCTCTGGTAATAAGGCAAAGCGCGGCGTTGACTTCCGCCACTCAACACGCAATGCCTCAAATTCGGCGGAAAGTAGGGAACGGAAAGTGGAACGGGGTGTCTTAACACCAGGTTCCCGGGTTCCCTCTGCCTATCCTGCCTTGTGCGGGGTACAGCGTGAAGCTAAAAAAAAATATATATATATATATATACATTTTTGATTTTCGGGCTAGTACCTGAGTACAACATTTGTCTAAAAGTTATCAAGGTAGTTTGTAATAAGCGTTTAATTAAAATTTTTTTTAATAATGATACTTAACATATTTTATCAAAATGTACGCGGGTTAAGGTCAAAAACTAAAACATTTTATAGTAATATGCTACATGTGGATTTTGATACAATTTGCTGAAATGAATCCTGGCTATTGCCAGGACTTTTCGATGGTGAAATATTTGACTAACGAAACATTGTTTACCGAACAGATCATAATTATGAGCAAACGAATATTACGAGGGGAGTTGGTATCCTCATAGCTGTCCGTCGTGGCCTGGCAGTAAATATGTTAAGATAAACACCTTTACCTCCTTAATATGATGCCGACGTAACTTGAGTACACAGTCTATTCAAACAAATATCACCAACCTGTTGGTTTTTACTTCCACAAACAGACAGTCAGTTATATTTTTTATGATTCAATCTGGATCTAAAACGCATCATATTTTTTCTATAAGAAAGTCATATAACAAAAAAAAATCGCTCCACACTCGTGTGCATGAGGCAATGTGATCATATTAAGGTTTCTACCTTTCACTCAAAATATAAAGTGACCGAACTCAACGCCGAGCAATTTACATATATAATTATGCCATTTAAATGAACACTCAGCCCACTACTAATGTTTAGAGTTAGAAATCTCATACGCCACGACCTCGTGAACATTTCAACTTCCAATCCAAACTTATATGCTGATGAACAAAACAAACCAGATTTACAAGTAAATAATACAAGCAAAACCAACCATCTGTTATAAACACTTTTACAATTACAAAGTTAAGAGAAATTTTCTAGTTTTAGTTGATTTACATATAACAATGTTTTCCTGCCAGTTTAACCGATATAATTGCAAATGCAGTTAGTTGTTCTCTAAAGGAACATACGTAACTATTTTTCACAATCATGTAGAAATGATGTTTGTTAAAAAAGCACCGCTTCTCGGATATCTTTCTTGAGATAATTTAATTTGAATAAAATTATTTCAACTCCAAATTATTATTGGCAAACATTGTAGATGAAGTCGTATTTCATCGTATTATGGGATGCAGAATGACAAGTGACAACGGAGAACAGAGTTTAAATATTTTATCTAGCGGTGAGCAAAACGAGAATGAGCTAAACCTTCTTGTAGATAAGCATTTTTAACTTTCTATAGCTTCACGCGCTATGCCACAATAATTTCAAAATTTTTATTTTTATTTAATTTGTATCTACATTAGATAAATGTATCTTAACCAATTTACGCATACAAATAATATTTGGGCACTATTACCCAAAATATATTTAACAATATTACACGCATAAGTTACCAACCAACTGTATTGTTATGTGTAGCAAAATTTCAAAAACAAACGGGAAATCACCAACTTTTAATTAGAACTATCAACCAAACATTGCAGCTCGCTAGAGCACTCGTTAAGGTTTTTTAATAGCCAATGAAACAGTCTTAACATTAGATTATCAAGCTGCCTACTCTGCGATATGCAGCAAGCATGCATGTGCCATGAGCGTGAAGCTGAAAAAAATCCTTCGATTACTATACCATCTATAGAAAACTACCAATACAATAGTATTTCCAATAGTAAACTCCGTGGGAAATAGTTGTGAAGATAATGTTGCAGGCAACTTTTAAACACTTGCGCAGGAATAGAACTAAACTACATCCATCTATAGTTCATATAGTAAGTGAAGCTAAAATGTTGAGTTTCATGGTAACTAAATATTTATATACTCGCTGCTTTGTTTTGAGAGTATATTGTACACATGTTATACTATTACAGGTTATCATAATATAGTTTTTTTTTTCAGCTTTCTCGCACAGAAGAAGGATAAGTTGAGGAATCTTAAGATCATAGTGTTACGATCCCATAAGAACACTTTTGTTCTCCACTTTGTATAGTAGAGAACAAAGTTGTGCAGTGCAGCGCATGTATGCATCTCGCGCAATGCCGGGTAGACAGAGGGGATCTATTGCTAAAATGAAATTCACACTTTCTAACCAATTCTCTTTCCAACTTTCCGTCAAATTTGAGGCGGAACTCAACGCCGCGACTTATTACATGAATTAAAAGCGAAGAAATGAGAACGTTAAATATTTGATTTCAAAATCTTTAATATATCATTTTCTTCGAGTGGATTTCGATCCCACAACCTGTCGCGCAAGATTTGATTCTGAGACCGTTTGCTTTCCCACTTGAGCTATATAAATTATATATTAACTACGACAATTTGGGCGAAATTTACCTTCTTATTCTAATGATATTTAAGAAAATGTCATATCCTAAACACGTCAAAAACGACATGTACCTATATGCTTATAAAACTAAAACTAAATTTAATGAAAATTGTGAAGTCGTTCCTGAGATTCACAGTACAGACATATAATTTAATAAAAAAATAGTGCAAACTCAAGTTTATCCATTTTTATCTGTTGTAATTCCTGTTGCTTTTCATCCTAACATTAATCGTAGCGTGTCGTCCCAGAGTTTGTGTTTGCACTGTCTTTTACGTTCTCGGTGGTTAGACCATTGGCTTTCATGTTTTGCATCACGACATCCAACCAGCGCTTCCCCAGTGTCCAGGAGGTTTTACTCCAGGAACAGACACAGCAAGGCATTTGTGTTCGAGATAGTTTCTAGGCCGGCGCCCAATATGGCTATATTATGTCAGGCGACACTCTTGGAACTTATGCGCTATGTCACAGACTCAAAGACTACCTCGCAGGAATGCGTTATTTATGTTATGTCATATATCATTTTTAGAAAAAAGAAATATTTTTTATTTAATGCTAATGTCAAATTTACCATTCGTCAGGATTCCCAAACCGTCAGGATTCCAAATTTATTTAGTATACTGTAATATATCGTAATTTAAGCCTCAGCAGAATTTCGCAAAAAATATGAGAGTAAAATTATAAGTTATTTTATATTTTTCTAAGTTTGCGACAGGTACGCGACCCAGCTGTTCTGAAGATCATCCCCGACAACAGACAATAATATATTCGTGTATGTTTTGGTATCATAAAAACAACTACTCATAAATAAGTTTTTAAAAAATATCTAATCTTGAATTTACAGACAGGTACTATAATTTAATTTATATATATAGATTATACATATAAATTATTTTTGTCCACAATACTAAATATTAGCAAATAGAAGGACAGCCAAATATTTTAAAAAATATAAATCCATATTATTTTAGTTATTTGAAACCCCCTTAGATTATTTTATTGCAAATTCTTATATTGAATGTTCATAATAATCTTTTTAATGTTTTTTTTATTATATATTTTTTTATTACCTAAGACAAAAAACTAAACAAATTTTACTTCAAAGCTAATGCGTTGCTGATGGATTACTGAATCTCAACATAATGATCCATTCTTTTTGTACCAAAAAAGCATTTAAACATGTAAGCTACTGAAAGACCCCAATGAAATTATATTTAGATATGCCCATGCAAACCAGAAACAAACCTTATACTTCCAGTGACTGATTCACTATAGCTCGTCTTTGTTTCTGCTCATAAAAAGTCCAAGGCCGTATATAAACAAAAGCATAACTCGATACGAGATTTTTATATTACAATATATAAAAAGATGCCGTAAAAATGGGCCTTTCCAAGACGTTTTGTATTTTTCGGGTTCGAGAGCGTAATAAGAAGGATTTCATGAATCATGAACTACTCTGATAAAGAAATATAACCTAGGTTGTCTTATTTATTTAATTTAATGTGTTCCATTTGTGTAGGGCCCTGTACTGGTCAGATTCATGTGGATAAAATATTTTTATATATATTTATTCCAGATTTCACGTTAGTTAGCTAGTTCTAAAGATACATATCGAATTCAATTAAATAAATTCTCAGAATTTACATATTTTTTAAAATAGAAAAAATAATTATTAATTTTAACCGATTCCTGATACTCCATTCTTAATTAACCACGTTCTCTTCTCCACTTTCTGCTGACTTTTTTAGGCATTGAACCAGAAAGTTATTTTATTAATTGTAAGCCTTGTCATCCGCTAACATGAAAAATAAGAAGGATAGATTTATCGCCAAATTTACTTGCACCTTTGGATAAATGTCCATTAAGCATAATTTAAAGTATCTGCAATCTGCATGATGGTTGTTTAAGTCTATAGGCTAAAAAAAAATTGACTATTTTAGCTAAATTGTTAAATCTATTAAATATACTCGCACGAAGACAAGAAGAAATAGATTGTCTCTATATAATTATATTTTCAGAATTATATGCTTGAAATAGTTTTAAATGGATTGAACGTGAAAAATTCTAACAAATGATAACGCGTTCCAATTATAATTTTATATGTAGAAAGAGAAACACTTGTGGCTCTACGCAAACTAGAGAGTTCTTTCGATCAAAATTACAGGATACGACAAATAATGTGCTGTGACAATTGCGGCTGAAAAACAATTGGAAGAAATTTGTACAGCGATAATACATATGTTTTTGAAATATATGTACTCTTAACAATAAAAAAAAATTTATTAAAAGACACCAAAATTAGACTACTATTATTCACAAGATAATAACTAAATAATTTATCTGTAGGTACTTATCAGTAGGCTAAAAAAGAGATAGAAATAAATCAGCTGAGTAATGTCGGCTCTGTTGACGTAGGAAGATCTTAAATTAATGCAAGATACGTAGTTGTCTAAAAAGAAATAGACGGTGTGTATTTCAATGATTAAAGAGGTGCATTCCTTGTAGGTAGCACAAGTTATTATTATTTGTTACAATTTAAGTTTTTCGATAATGTCTTATGTCTATCGTAACAGCTGAAAATAGTAAAATAGCCTTATCCTAATCCTATATATGATCTTCGTATGTGTTTTATTATAATAAATATACAATATTATTCGAAAATTATTATATATTTATTATAATAGAACACATACGAAGGCCATTTTAAACCATTGGCTTACATTATTTATTTATAAAATATTTATTGATTAAAATATATATTACTGGTATATAACATCAGAATTTAATACTTACAAATATCTGTATGCAGACAATGACTGCTTTCATAAAATATATCTTATTAGTTAGAAATAGGACAGCTTTTAAGAGGCATGTGTTTAAATCTCGCCCATTTACTCGTACATTTTAATAGGCTTTGTAAAAAAAGTTTACTTTAAAAATGGAACAAAATAATGTTTTTAAAATAAAAAAAACGGAGTAAACTTAAAGTTTGTCGTATTTATTCCTTTTTTTACATATTCTATAAAATATTAATAATTTCTCCCTTTATTTGTATCATAAATTTAGACAACTTACAATTTACTATTATAAGTATTTACAATTTACTAACTTATTTTTAATAAATAAAATGAATCGAATCTCGATCATATCGAAGCCAAATTTCATGACTGGTATACCCAAGTTCCCATGTTCTCATGGATATACCAGTCATCAAATTTGGCTACCCTATAGGTTTTGATTATCCAGTGTTTTTATACTAAATGCTAATTGATTGTGTTGAGTTAAAAATTGATGTTGTGTGCTCTTAGGAACGATGGATTAAATAATTTCTATTCATGTCAGTTAAGTATCTTTAAACTCTCTTTCTACTCAGCTTCAGCATACAGTATGCTGCATCCTAACCTGTAGAGGAACCCTAATGATTTCTATTTAATAATTTAATACAAGATTAAAGATTAATACTTCACTAGACGCTATTCTCACGTACATTTAATATTATGAAGTGTTTCGAAGTTATTATAAAGAAATTACTGTCATTTGTTTTGAGCGTAATTGTATGCCTCTCGAACATTGGCTCACAATTACATTTCTGTATAATATATAATAGAGGCACGGCAGTCAATGTGGTACGGCGATGAATTGTAAATGTGATAGTTTCCAGTACGATTCCTACTTCTAAGAATGAACTATATTTATTTTTTTGTATAGCGCAAGCAAAATCAAGACCAGCGTTGAGCAACTTATATTAGGTACTTTATTTATAATTTTTGTAGCGCCATGCTAAAAGTAGAGAATCTAGTGTTACGACACTCAGTTACATGACATATTTCCGATCATATTACATAAACTTACCGATTTTGGTCTACCTCCAAATTCTTGAGACATTGCGTGTTGAGTGGCGGAACTTATCTCTGCACTTTACCTCGTTACCAGAGCGAGGATATAAAAATATAAAATGGTAAAAATTAATCGAACCCACTTTCATCGCTTTTACAGACGAATATTTGTGTAACCATGCGTCAAGTCAGTTTTATTCTAGAGTACTAGTTTTTTTTTAATTTTTTTATTATTTCTTTCTTTTTTTAAAATAAAACATAACGTATAAGAGTAATTAAATTATAATGGAACGTAAATATTTAATTAGTTCACACTATTATATAAGCTGCGTAAATGCATTTCATGTCACTAGTCAATCTCCTTGGCGTATCGGCAAAACTGCAAAGAAAATGAAGTCACTCGTTAATAAAATATTTAATGTTCTAGAAGATCCAAAACACCCATTTCTGGGACGAAATAATAGATTGTTGAAATTATTTGGAATAATATTGCCGGAGAATAACAACAAGCTGAAATTCCTATACTTCATTTTTCATGGATGTGTCGTATTGTTAATAACATCTCAGTGGATGGAGCTTTACTCAAGTCGGTCAGATTTATTACTAATTTTGCGTAATGTTAAATATGCCATATTTGCTTCTGTAAACGTTATGAAAGTGGGTACATTTATTTTATGGCAGAAAGATTGGAAATTTATCGTTGATTTCATAGCAAAAGTAGATGAAGAGAGAAGAACAACAAAGGACAAAATAACGAAAGATATTCTTCAAAGATACACATTTCAAACCAAGATTGTAACGTATTTATATTTTTATTTAACTTTCGGTACTTTAGCCATATTGATCACACAGCCAGTAGCTCAATTTACTCTATCATCGTCATATAGACAAAAATTAAAGAACGGTGAAGAAAAACCTTTGGAAGTAGTGAATTCTTGGTTACCAGTAGACAAAACGACAGGTTCAGGATATACTATTATGATTATTTGTCAAATGTTACCTCTTCTATACCAAGGTGGTTGGATAACATCCTATGATACTAACGCAATTGCTATTATGACTTTTGTTAGTTGTGAACTAGAATTGTTGAGAAGAGATTGTCAGATTTTATTTGGAATCGTAGAAGAACCTGTTTCTCAAGAAGAGGCTAAAGCTAGATTAGCGAAATGCCATAAGCGACATAATGACTTGATAAAGTAATTATGCAATTAAACTATAATATTTTTATCAAAAATATTGGTTACTACTTAAATAAGGTAACTCGAAAAAGCGATGACAGTACATTGGGGACAATATTTACTATTAATAACAAGATTTTTTCGTGTTTATGTGAATAATTGTAAAATTATTCCCTTGTAGATTATAATAAAGGAAGTGTTAAGTTAAAAGGTCTATTACGTACCTATATATAATGTTATTAAGATATCAGAAAAAGATATGCCCTCTTCTTTTGATATCTTTATAATATTTTTTAATAATTATAGTAACAGAACCTATTTTTTGTAGGTAGAAAAACATTAAAGGAATTAATTGCAGGATATTGGCCTCTTAGACATCACGATAATTTACTATTAATTTTACTTTATGCCTACATAAATATCTCAGATTTCAACCCAACATATCTCTAAATCCCCAGCTATTTCTGTTCAAAAAATACTATGAAAATATTTTAATTTACATTTTTATTTTTAAAATTTATATCTAGTGCGTACTTTTTTAGATGCAGCCAACTCTTTGATTCCTGCCTTTCATCAATTATGCTAGTATATGTTGTCATCTGTTCCTGCATGTTATGCGCGACTTCTTATCAATTTACAGTAAGAACTTTAAACTATATTGATTGATTAGCTTAAACGTGGCAGTTTTGAACTACATAGCTCGTTATAATAGCAATTGCGTTAGCATCCAAATTCAAATATTTTTGTTTATATTATTTTTTCATATTATTTTTTTTAACGTCAACCAATTTACCACCGGTTCAATAAATTTACTACATCTCAGGTAGAGATGATCCGGTCTAAGTAACTTAACGGGACTTGTTTTTTTTAATCAAAGTTTACATCATATTAAAAGTGAACAAAAAAAATACAATTGAAACATTCCGGAGCGAGCACTTTATTCCCAAGGCGTGTCATTTATAAAATAGTTAATTTGATAATTTTTTACCCACAAACGTCTTTTCACAACCTTTTAAATTATGATCGCATGTGATCACTTACCATCAGGAAGACTGAACGCTCGTTTGCCATGTCTTTTCCATAAAAAAAAAAATTACTATGAATTTTTTTGGGATCGTATTGTAAAAGCATACACATTGTCCTATAAAATAATTACGAACATTTTTTAAATGAAACATTTTTAAACGGATTAATCGCGTATATTGGTTAATTAACATTTTTGGAAACCCGACGTTTTGAACACTTTACAGTAGTCCGTGGTCACGGGTAGAATCTACGCGATTAATCCGTTTAAAAGTGTTTCATTTAAAATGTGTAACAATCGCGAAAATCAAAGATACTATTAATTACGAACTTGATTACGGAATCGACTTATAGGTGCACTAACTTTAAATATTTATAGTATAAATATTATGACTATCACCGATTTAACTAAAAAATACTACACAACATTTTCAAAAATGTATTGAGATACAATGGTCAATATATTAATTTCTTTAAATTTTTAGCTTAAACTATCTTAGAGCCCAATGTATAGATAGCGCGAACACAAAAATTGACCATCAAAACAAAGTAAAATGCCGTAGGACAGAATACTATGCAAGTAGCTAAATAAATTAGGCAAGACGTGACGTCTGTTAATATTCAGATTTGTGTTACCGTGAAAGCTGCTGAGCTATTAATTTGTATAGTATAGTATCAATATGAAGGCCTCACTGTTATTTATAGTCAAAGAGATACGGAGAAATACTGTACAGTTGTTGATAGAATATTCTGAAAAAGTATTAGCTCTAAATTAATGTACTAATTTTGAGAGATCATTGCTTACATCGTTAGATACTTTTTGTCTCTTTTTCATATAAAAAATGAACGATGTAATGTTGTTGCTTTATTATTGAGTGCTGCACGAAATCGAATACCTTGAACAAGTCACAAAAAATGCCCAAAATATCCAGAGAACCTTCCCATCCCTCATAATACGGTTTAAGAGACCTATACCATCCGTAGTAGAGCGACTTATGAGTTGAGTATATGTGTATTAAAATAAAATAATATTTGATTTTAATATATTTCTTTAAAATTTTACTAAATGAAGGTTACGAATACAGATCTAAAATAATTAAGTACTATCTGATTTCAATATAGGTATGATTTTACAAAATTCCATTAAGTCAGCAAACACACAGTACAACAATTAAATATATTAGCAAACAACAGAGTTGTTGGACAACATCTTTTATTATATGACTAATCAACTTGAAACACCATTTTTTTTTTGACGCTGGGAAATGCAGTTACGCAGACCGCTCATGTCTATAACGAGCGGTACTGTGGGACTCACCGT
>JAXGGP010000002.1:6540604-6554010 GCA_035584415.1 Eueides aliphera
GGCAGAGGAAATTTGGGAACCTAGTTTTAAGACATTTCGTTACGTTCCGTACATTCCGCCGAGTTTGAGGCATTACGGATTAGTGACGGAGCTCAACGCCGCGGTTTGCCTTGTTACCAGAGAGAGGATTATAACCATTAAATATTTAAATTGAAAATATTAAATATTTCATTTCCTCAAGTGGGGATCGAATTCACAACCTGTTGTTCACAGTGACACGCTGTGCTCCTACGCTACGACAGACCATTAAAAACATATAACCATAAATAAGCTTGATTTAAAACATTATATTCTAGACGCTTATTGAATCATTCAAGGAATCTCCTTTAGTTGATGTTATAAAAAGCATTGCTGTATTGTAAAGTAAAAACTAAAAGGTAAATAAAAAATAAGTTAGTTATGATATTCATTTTTAATTTACTTATTTATAAGAAGAATTTATCAATTTTAATCAATGGTTCCTGAGATTAGCTTGTTTATACAAATACACCTCATCTTTCATCTCAGCTTCACGCTGTATCCCGCATACGGCAGGCTAGGCAGAGGAAACTTGAGAACCTAGAGTTAAGACACTCCGTTCCACTTCCGTTCTTCACTTTTCCGCCTTTTTTACCTCATTACTAGAGGAAAAGTAGTGAAACATTAAATATTTGAATTGAAAATATTAGATATTTCATATTATCGAATGGGGATCGAACCTACAACCTGTCGGTTACAGTCACACGCTTGTACTGCTGCACCACTCAGGCTTCACAAATAAACAAACCCATCAGCATCATAATGTATTATAGAAGTATATATTAGTGACATATTAATCAGTCGAGGCCTGTCGTGGCGCAACGGCACAAGCGCTGCCTGTAACTGACAGGTTCTGGGTTCGATCCCCAGTCGAGGAAATGAAATATTTAATATTTTCAATTTAAAATATTTAATATTTCATTTCTTCGCTCTGGTAATAAGGCAAAGCGCGGCGTTGAGTTCCGCCACACAACACACAATGCCTCGCAATTCGGCGGAAAGTAGGGAACGGAACTGGAACGGGGTGTCTTAACACCAGATTCCCGGGATCCCTCTGCCTACCCTGCCTTGTGCGGGATACAGCGTAAAGCTAAAAAAAAAATATCAATCACCTGTACACCATCTATTTTCCTTCCGTCCCTTAATCTTATTGCGGTTGGGTTGCATGGTAGAGAAAGCGTATTGTAAGGTCGCCTTCATAACAAAATTGTTCTGATCTTATTTTTCCATTTTTATTCTAATTTTTATGAAATGTTTGGTGCAATAAAGTTTAAAAATAAATAAACAAATACTTTGTCAGGGTAACATTTATAGTAAACTTATTGTATGGTCGCATGTATATAGCAAATCTAGGTCCCTGTGAATCACCAAAGGTCTGAATTCGCTTCCCGGTAGAGGGAATGAAATATTTAATATTTTTATTTTTTTTTTGTTTTGGAATGAGACAATTCTATGTTTCGCCACTCAACAGCCAATTCTTTCACAATTCGGCGAAAAGTAGAAAACGATGTTTTGATGGAAGTGTCTTAATAATAGATTCCCACGTCTTCCTCCCTCTGTCTCCCCTACTAAATGAAAAGTGAATTAAAAAAAAAGATATATCGTAGTTAAAAATTGAAAACAAAAAATACTTATTCACAAAATATGATACCTACTATTATCTACATATTTTGTTGTAAGGCAGTACAAATAGCCGTATTATATGACATACATATGTATGGTCAGCACAAAAAGTGTGTCACCCTTTCATAGATATACGCAGAAGGTCATAATTATCATGGCTAGAACTACATATATATAAAAAGGATAATTGTCTTTATGTTTGCAACATCAACTTCTTCATATTCAACAATAATATCTTTAAAAAAATCATTTTTTAGGGTTCCGTTCCTTCCGTTCCGTATATATTGATACGAGTTTCTTATAGAATTATTATATTGTAGTTGTGCGCCTGTATTCTAACTTGTCTGTCAAGAGTATCTTTAAAGCTAATTAATATTGCTTAAACCAAATGTTTACACCCTTGATCTTCATATAATATTAAACAATGAAAAAAATAAAATTCGGCGGAAAGTGGGGAACGAAAGTGGAACGGGGTGTCTTAACACCCGGTTCCTGGGTTCCCTCTGCCTACCTTGCCTTGTGCGGGATACAGCGTGAAGCTAAAAAAAAAAAATAAAGGTTTGTTTACTGTAAAATATTATTTAAAGTAAATTTATATTGAATAGCGTAACTCCGGGCTCATGTTACCAGAGCGAGGAAAATGAAAATAATTCATTCTCGCGTTCCCCTATTATTTTACTTATATAGTTCTTAGGGTGCACAAAGCAAAATCATGGTCAGGTAACGCCGGTATAATTAAATAGTTTAAGTAGAAATACCGAGGAGCATCGCCTATTAGAAGAAATGTTAAACGTTTTCTTTTTGCAAAAGCGTCATCTAATATGGTAATGATTGCAGTAATTTATGACTCTATTTATTCAGCGAGTTGAATTATAATACTGGGTTCTTTATATATGATTTTTCTTTTTCATTTTCACGCTGTATCCCGTAGATGGCAGGTTAGGCTTAAGTGTTAAGATACTCCGTTCAGTTACCCACTTTCTGTCGAATTTACGGCAATGTGTCGTGTATCGAGTGGCGGAATTCAAGGCTGCTTTGACTCGTTGCTAGAGAAAATATTAAATATTTAATTTCTCCACGACAGAACTCAAGTATATCATTATTGTTAATTTTCCAAAGGAAAGTCAAAATATGTATAAAATATATAAAATAAAAATATAGTAAATTGAGGCCGTCATGTTTCGACTGTAATTCCACATAAGCCTGTCTTTGTCTAATCACTACGGAACCCAAAGACTTGTTTTTCGTTTAACAGAAGGTATTTTAAACGTTTACGCAGAACAGTGAGAATGTATGAATAAAAAGTGGTATTTTACGGTTTTCTTATCTTCAAAGATCTCTAATCCTATACCTTTAGAATAGAAATCCAGCAATGTTAATCATCCGACACTAAGCTCTCTATGGCTACTTTAGTTTTTTAAATATCCTATTCTGCACGAACATTAAAATAATATTTTTTTAGTTATAGTAATAATATATATAAATATTTTTTTAGTTTCACGCTAAAAGCAGGATAGGCAAAATTTTGGAGCCTAGTGTTATGACACTCTGTTCCTTTCCTCGCTTTATGCCGAATTTAAAGAATCACGTGTTGAGTGGCGCAACTCAACGCCATGCAGGCAGAGGGAACCCGGGGACCCAGTGTTAGGAGACTCCGTTCCATTTCCGTTCCTCACTTTCCGCCGACTTTGAGGCATTGCAAGTTGAGTGGCGGAGCTCAACGCCGCGCTTTTGCCTTATTACCAGAACAAAGAAATGAAACATTAAATATTTTAATTAAAAATATTAAATACTTCATTTCGAAGAAATAAAAACAATCAAAATAAAACTTCTTCAATCGGGGATCGAGCAACCTATTGCGTTTACGACAGGCGTCAAAAACAATATTAATATAC
This sequence comes from Eueides aliphera, assembly GCA_035584415.1. Classification (NCBI taxonomy): domain Eukaryota; kingdom Metazoa; phylum Arthropoda; class Insecta; order Lepidoptera; family Nymphalidae; genus Eueides; species Eueides aliphera. The sequence goes on from JAXGGP010000002.1 coordinate 6,544,141, forward strand.
GATATTAATTAAAGTATCTGATTCTAGAACTGAAAGATCTGTAGATTGAATATTAGGAGCTAGGAAGTATATATTTAAACTCAGAACAGTAAATTTCTCAGAATATTAAGCTGCCCTAGTTTTTTGTCGGCGTTGAGTTCCGCCATACAAAATGTAATGCAGTGCGTAAGGAACGAAAGTGTTTTAATGGAGATGGAATGTCCTTACACTAGGTTCCCATGTTCCCTCTGCTCATCCAGATATGTGCGTGGTACAGCACAGATATATGGATTATTAAAAAGATAGTAACATAATTAAAACTACAATATAATAAACTTTTAAATAAAACATAAAAAAAAATTCCATACATATAAGGTATTCTTAATTAACAGACAAACAGGCTAACAAACTTTTTCATTCACAATTATACCGTATCGATATTAATATGGTAGAATATGTTCCGTACATGGTCTAACAGTGTGATAGATGTAGGCACTAGTTCAGTCTTACAGGTAGAGTCTAGATGTCTATGGGCATGAATCATAAATTATGGTTGTTCAATATTTTAAAGTTAAATGCATATATGCGTATGCGCACGCGGCTTCGCCCGCTTAAGCTTACTATCCCGCACATAGGAGGGTAAGAGAGAAACTTGGGAAATTAGTGTTAAGACACTCCGTTTCGTTCCCAAATTACAGTTGTTTTTGAGATAGAACTTAGCGCCGCGCTTTGCCTTATTGCTACTGCAAAGAAATTGCAAAAAGAAAATTCAATATCTAATTTGATATAGATGTAAATAATTGATTTCCTCTAGAATTCGAACCCACAACTTGTCGCGAAATATTAAATTGCATATGTGTTTTTTTTAGTTTCACGCTGTATCCCGCATATTGTAACCCGCTTTTGTGGCAGGCAGAGTAATAACATGAAAATACTACTGTTGCATATAGAGCATTTAACTATAAGAAAAAGCTGAGAACCTCTGCTTTGTAGTCGGTTAAAAAAGAGACCAAAAAAGTGATTTTTGTTTCATAGTCAATGACAAAATTAGGCGAAATGTATATACACTCTACGGCCCTGTGGCGCAACGGATAACGCGTCTGACTACGGATCAGAAGATTCCAGGTTCGAATCCTGGCAGGGTCGATGTGTAGGTTTTGTTTTTATTTTTTTTTTGGAAAAAGTTTTTTAACTTATTCGTCTTGTTTCTATTTTTTTTTTATTTATTTAATGCGCTGATTTATTTTGCCTTCACGCTGTATTCTGCAAATGGCAGGGAAGGCAGAGGGAACCTGGGAACCTAATCATAAGACTTTCTATTCTGTTCCGAAATTTCCTCAAGATTGGAGGCATTGCGTGGAAATTCAAAAGTTGTCTGCCACAACGGTTCTCTAAACTAAAAATAATTCGACATCAAGCTACCGTGTAACATGAACTTCACTTGGTCAAACATAAAGTAACATAATACCTACAAATCTGATACAGATCTAACGTTGATTGTTAGAACTCAATACTCCGAGCCAGTTTGGGTATTAATTAACGTTCAAAGTACCGCCGAATTAACATAATCTGTATATATTATACTAGCTTTTATGAATGGTTCTGCCTCTGTTACATGGCAGAGTAGGCAAAAGGAACTTGCAAACATAGTGTCTAGACACTCTGTTTTAACTTTCTGCCGAATTTGAGGCATTTCGTTGTGTTGTGTGGCGTAACTCAACGCCGCAAGTTGAATTTTTACCTGAACATAAAAATAAAATGAACAATGTTTTTTTTGCGTGTTCCTCGAGTTTTGTATTATCAAAATAAAATAAATAAGATATAATATAATATAAAAGTGGGTGTGTGTGGTGCATTGGTGTGTAAAAGCGACGGTAGTGTGTTCGATTCTTATTCGTGAGAAATAATTATTTAATATTTTTATTTATTCGCTCTGGTGACGACACTTCAACATTAAATGTCTCAAATATTCCGCGGAAAGTCTATAACGGAGTGTCTTTGCTCTCTCTTTCTTCTCTGCTACATGCGGGTTACAGCGTGAAGTTAAAAACTAAAATTATTATTAAATAAAATAGTTCCTGAGTTAACGCGTTTAACAAACAAACTCTTCAACTTTATAATATTAGTATTGATTAATTTAAATATCATTTGGATCTACTTTCTACTTTTTATACACATTTGTAATCGAGACAAGTCTTAAAGTTAATCTTGTTTGAGTGATATGTCTTGTGGTGCGAGGGTCTCATAGGTTTTTTATTTAGTTTTTTTTAATGTTAATACGTTGTTTTTTATTTTATATATTTTTTTAAATTCATATGTCTGTTTTTTTCTATTTTTTGTTTTATTTTTTACATTTTTTTTCATTTCATATGTATTTTTTTATTGGATAAGACAATGAGGCCGACAGGTTCTGGGTTCGATCCCCAGTCGAAGAAATAAAATATTTGATATTTTCAACTTAAATATTTAATGGTTTTCATTTCTTCGTTCTGGTAATAAGGCAAAGTGCGGTGTTTAGTTCCGCCACTCAACACGAAATGCCTCAAATTCGGCGGAAAGTGGGAAACGGAAATGGAACGGAGTGTCTTAACACCAGGTTCCTGGGTTCCCTCTGCCTACCCTGCCTTGTGCGGGATACAGCGTGAAGCTAAAAAAAATTCAAGAAAAAAAGACATAAAAATTATATAAAGACATTAAAAATTAAAAAAAAAAAAGACATTGAAAAGAGTTGTGGTGGGTTCTATTCCCTGTATTTTTTCTAGACTAAATTATATTTATTTCCTCGCTTTGGTAACAAGATAAAGCGCGGTGTTAAAATCCGCCAATAAGCAGAATGTGTCGAAAATAAAACGGAAAGTGGAAAACAGAAGCTCTTAGCACTAGTCTGGAACTAGGTTGGTTAGTATTAGATCCATTGAAATTTATAAATAATTATTTGATACATCTTTTAAATATCAGTATCATAAAATTTACCACGAATATTCTGCAATTTGGTCATCATAGAATACACATTTTTAATTTTTTTCAGCATTTCAGGAAAACAAATATGTTATGCATTGACTTCCGCCACTAAACCAGCAATGCCTTAATTCCAGTGGAAAGAGGGGAACGGAAAGGAACTGAATGCCATAATACTAGATTCCAAAGCTTCCAATACCAGCCCCATTAAGTGGAAAATTTGTGATAAAAAATTATTATTTTTATTTTGAAGGCATCTTACTTCTTACACTTGACATAGACAAAGTCACCGGCAGAATGCTCATTTATAAAAATCAACTAAGCTAATTAAATTACAAAATGTAACGCCTCAGTGCCAAAACGGAAGTCCAAGATGTCGAGATCAAAAATGACAACTCAAAGATTACCATCTAAAATTAAAATGAGATGGCGATTGATGTGTGCGTGTAAAGTAAAGAAAGGAAAAATAAGTTTTTGTTAAGAAAAAAATATGTGCTTTTTAATTTTATTTTTAATTTCACTTTGTGTCGAGGGATCCCATGTATCCCATGAGAGGTCATGGGAGGCAATAGAGAGGAAAGGTGACTTGGGAACCTAAAGTTAACACTGCCTTCCGTTCTCCAGTTTCCGCCAAAATTGAAGCATTACGAGTTGAACGGAATTAGTACGCTATGGTTTTCTTGTTACCAGAACAAAAAAGAAAATAATTAATATATTAATTCGTGACATCGAATTCACAATCTTTAGAGTTAACGGTCCCACGTTTTTGCCCCTACACCACGATTGGTCTCAATTAATATTTATTTCTTTTTTTAATATAAATATGTATTAAAAGAATTATATGTATTGAAAGAATATACATATTTATTAAAAGGAAAAATCTTTTTTTTTATTTATAGATATTTCTTAAACTTATATTTTATACTAACAATAAGTAGTAGTTATCGACAATAGTTTAATTCAGTTTATTAACGTGGAATTAAAGAAAATACATACAATATAAATATTTTCTCGATAACAATTAAAAAAAACCGTTTCTATATTTACTGTATAAACGTTAACTACGTATTTTTCCTAGTTTTACGCTATAACCCGCACGGGAACAAGAGCATTGGCAAGGTACATATACAAAGGGGAAAGCTGGGAACCTAGCATAAAAGCTCCGTCCCCATTAATACACATCCGCTCCTAAAAATCCCATCTAAGAGATTATATAATTATAACTGATTGTTTTAAATGAAATATATAAGATACAGGATTTCAACACACAGCCGTCTACCTTTTTAAGCTGCACCACTAACATGTCAAACTAAATAAAACATAATTAATCAGATTAAAGTATCTTTTACTAAAGAAAAATGAAAAGATACACATTAAAACCGGAAATGTTAATAATACTGGTCAATTATTTATAATCTCTTCTCACGATCGTTTCTCTTAATGGTTAATTAACTTTGTAATTGATGGAAATTTGTCATTTTATAATGCATTTTCAAATAGATTTTAATAAATAGCGGTGGTAAGTTGCGCATTGCCATGTCTTATTAATTAGGTAGTTAGTACAGAATGGAGGGGCAGCCGTATTTTGTTACTGCTATGGTTGCGAGAGTAATCTCCTTGCGGGAGATTGAAATATTCTTTCTCTTCACGCTGCATCCCGCACGTCGTTGGGAAGGCAGAGGGAACAGGGGAACCTAGTGTTAGGATACTCCGTTTCGTTCCCACTGATTGAAATATTTAATATTATCATTGCTGACAGAAAATGCGTAACGCAGGTATCTCAAAGGGAACATAGTCTGCCTACCCTTCTAGGCGAGGGAGCTAAAAATGTATAAAGTCATTTACATAAAATGTGCAATCAAAATATTTTTGATTATTTAATAAATTAAATTTCTGTAGATATTTATGACTTAGTTATAACATAAATTAATATTTAATGATTAAAATATTTATGACTTAGTTATAACATTTCTATAAATAGAAGAAAAATATAAGAATTTGTAAGTAATAAGCAAAAGTAATCAGTAAAATGCTATGCTAGTGCTGCATAGAACAGAATCTTATTAAATGTGTGGCGGTTATGGTTTCGATTCCTTCTAGAATTCTCACTGTTATTTTCATTTACTGTTATAACAACACTAATCGCGGCGTTGAGTTCCGCCATTAAACACACAACTTTTCGACTAGTGGGCAAACTACACCAACAAAAACTAAACAAAGTGGAGAACGAAGTCTCAACACCAGGCTTCTTTTCTCTTTTCTGCTGTATACAAGACAGCGTAAAGTAAGAGCTAACTAAAGAAACAAAATTTAATGTATACTTACAATAAATTTATATCTAAACACTATCTGTTCATTGAGGATATTTTAAAAATCTTAAAGGGGACGTTTATTATTATAATAAGGCCGATTTATGTGCGTTAGTACGCGCTTATTTGAAAATCGGTTAATTAGATATATACGAGTATTCAGTTTTTAGTAATATTTTAGTAACTTTTTTTTCAAGAATTAGTGTTTTTATTTTAGTCGGTTAATATGTAAAAAAAGTTATGTCAATATAAAATATTTACTTTGGCAATATTGCTACAAAACTTTACTAGCAAAAAGGCAATTTTCAATGTATAGATATTGTCTCAAAAGTGATATAGTTAATATGTATAACACGAATGAGGCCTATCGTGGCACAGCGGCACTGGCGTGTAACTGTAACCGACAGGTTCTGGGTTTCGATCCCCAGTCGAGGAAATAAAAAATTTAATATTTTTAATTCAAATATTTAATGTTTCATTTCTTCGCCTCAAATTCGGCGGAAAGTGGGGAACAGATATGGGAATGGAGTGTCTTAACACTAAGTTCCCAAGTTCCCTCTGACTACCCTGCCTTGTGCGGGATACAGCGTGAAGCTAAAAAAAAATGTATAACACGAAAGTAATAGAAATTGATTAATTAAATAGTGTATTCAAAGTGGGCGAAGCCGCGAGCGTTTCGCTAAAAAAATGATTATATAAACCAAACCATAAGAACCATGGACATGTCAAATCGTGACTATTACGTATTTTTACGATAAAATAAATAATATAAAACATTAATAAAAACGTGTCTGTACATTAAATATTTTTCAATAAAATAATAAGGTGGAAAGAAAAGAAACATAAAAAAATATATGTCTGTAAGTTTGTATGTTTTTCTGTTTACACACACTTATCTTCAGAACTAATTTCAAATGCGTCTAGGATTTAAATGAAACTTTACTGGCCTGGGGCCAGCTGAGCTATAAGAAATAAAGAATAGACGCCAATACAAAGCTGTTCAGGATGAGTAGTTTCTGTTGAGATATAAAAATTGAAGATCTGGTACATCTAGTGACATATGATATAATATTAAAAATAAATAATATTAATATTAAAAATTAATATTAAAAATAAATAAAATTATAATATTAAAAATAAATTATGCCTTAGCAAAAGTTAACAAGGACGATGTACAGAAAGAGACAAGATCAGAGAAGTAGTTTCTAAAGAAATTTTCTATTTTATTTTTCAAGAATTTAAACTTACGCAAACCAAGTCGCGGGCACCAGCTAGTTGTACATAAAGCAATCAAAATATTTTTAAAACTAGTAATAAGCGTTGTGTAAATGCATTCGTGTTAACGGTTAGACTAATTTAATTAATTGCATACCGGATCACCTTCGCGAACTTCGATTGTGAAGCAAAACATATTAAATAAATGGAATGTATTTTTTTAAAATTAAATCTGATAGAGGGAACCTGGGAACCTAGCGTAAGGACAAGACATAACACTTTCCACCGTATAGAATGGAGAAACTCACCACCACACTTTGCCATGTTACCAGAAAGTGAATAGTAAAATATAAAAAAACATCCTAAAGTTATTTTCTTGAATAGGAATTAAACCCACAGTCTTTCGCGTTTACAGTCACCTGTGTCCCTGCATTACCTAATTCTTTTTAAGTGGGGGACGGAAGCGGATGGAGTGTCTTAACATAGGTTCCCAGGTTCCCTAGCCTACCCTGCCCTGTGCGGGATTACCTAAATAAAAGACCTTTAATTAAAAATATTGATATTAATTGAGCAAATCAACAAGTGAAGCAATGCTATCATTGGTCGACACATAAAGCAAACTAACCAATCGTTACATATTCTACTAGAATGACCTACTTCTTTACTTAGTGCCTACCTGCCGTTTAAATACAACTTTTGCTTTGGGCTAGGCCATGACGTGTCTGAGTGAAGGCTAGCGGACTCTATCTAATGATTCAACTTTTAATCTTGTGACGCCATCGAGCTGTACTTGCCAAGTAATTAGTCGAAATATGTTTAAGTTTTAATTAAAGTTATTACGGATTGTTCTTAGGATTCTGTGATTTAAAAGGTAACAACGGAATTCTTATAGTAACACTTTGTTGTACGTCGTCGTAGATTCGTAGATAACAAAAACATATCTTCACAAACTTATGTTTGTATGTTTGTATGTGTAGTTAATTTCATATAAAATTAAAAGATATGTAAAAGATATATTTTTCTTTTAGCCTCGGACTCAACATATTTACCTTAGAACTAGAAATGAAAACTTTCAGTTTAAATAGAGAAGTAATTTTAACTTTATTGGTTTAACAAAACTATTAACTTAAACATAAATACACAAACATCCTACTTATATTATAAATGTGAAAGTTTGGATATATGTATAATTGTTTGTTAGTCTTTCTCGCAAATATTACTAAACTGTTTACGATGAAATTTGGTATGTATTAGCTGAAGACCCAGAATAACACATAGGCCATTTTCATCCCGGAGTTCTTGCATAGAGAATCAACAAATCATAAGGTCAAACCTTGAAGAGGCAGCAGCAGGCATGGTCAGCTCTATATGGCTTGCTTACGTGTTCAAAAATCTCCATGTTGTGTAGTTTATAGGAGCGTACTAATAGACCTAAAATGAGAGCTTTGCAATACTTGGTTACCATATTTCTTATATTTATAATATTGTTACGCTATGATAGCATTTCTTCGCGGATGAAGTCGCGGGCGGCCTCTAGTTTAACATTAATTTTAGTAACATAGGCTAAAAACAAGTATAAAGATTTATGTTAAAAGATTTCCTCTGTACCCGGACTAGTTGCCTGTATTCCCGTAATAGTAAATCCGAAATATAGAAATATGTTCTATTAAATCATAAATGTAGTTTGTTTCATACAAAAAAAAATAATATAAAAAATTTGTCAGCTTTAGCGTATACGTGGTACTTCTCCTTGACCTACAATCCTCGTCTTTCCCATAAAAAAAATTCTGAAATAGGTACGAAACCCTTAATGGGCGAGACTCACTCGAACCTGGCCGGTTTTTTTAATTGTAATTTTACGCTTAGAACCAAATTAGGCAGAGGGCAACTAATACTACGGTCATGGCAGAGAGTTCAAATCACCATCTAGTGTGGTTCTTCGGTAAATTAAATAAAAAGAGAATCATAAACAACATTACGTATCTTCTTAAATAGATTTAATAGATTCTCTTTCTATGAAGAAAATAAGTTAGACGATCTCTAATAATAAATCTGAGATCAATATTTATTACAATATTATATCTCAAATGTAAACGTTCCAATCATATCACAAGAACCGCATGTACAATGATCTATAGATCAGTGATCCATGGATCATTGATCTATAGATTATTGATCGATATATCTTTAGGGTGTGATCGATACGACGGGCACGCTCATACATAATTCAATCTCTTATGATATTAATTTATTATAGAGAGATTAATTGAAGTTTTTTTAAATATAACTTGACAACTTTGTTATCTTAAGTATATCAATTACAATCAATATTAGATTCTTGATAAAAAAATATGCTACGAATAATGTGTTTATAAAAAACAATCTGCTTAAAAATTGGTCAAGTGTGGGTCGGATTCGCCTATTAAGGGTTCCCGTTGTTAAAAGTAAACGATAAGTATAACTTATTAAAGTAAATAAAATTAAGATAAAATCAACACATACGTTCAATGTGTATGAAATTTATTATATTATAATTATAAATTTATTATATTATAGTTACGAAATTTATAATTATAATATTTATTATAATTATAAATTTCGTAGATTCGCGCTGGTTCCCATACGAGGCAGGGTAGGCAAAGGGAACTCGGGAACCTAATGTTAAGATACTAACTTCCACTATTGTTCCCCACTTTCCGCCGAATCTGAGGCATCGCATGTTGAGTGGCGGAAATCAAAGCCGCGTTTTTTTTGCCGTATTCATTATAAATTTAAAAATATAAAAAAAAAACAAATACCTGAAGCGTTCTTTTTTTTCTTTATTCGTTCTGTAAGTTTCGATTTCGCGCAAAATTATATAATTGTATTGTCGGCAAGTATAATACAGTAAGAACGATACATAAGCGCTCATATTTTTTGCCTACGTTAACTTAGAAACATCATTTTTTCTTCGTCCCAATAGACTAAAACGAACGTATAACAGTCATTTTATAAGGGTTTCGTTTGTTACTTTAATGTAAGGAACCCTAAAATTAAGGAAATGTTATATATTATCTTTATATTTTAGTGCCTTAGTATAATTTGGTGATAAGACACGATTCTTGTTAGTTCGATGCTTACATTCAACAAATAAAAGTCTCTATTTGTTCTTCAGTAAAATCTTGTTCAAGTTACGTCTGATCTATGAAAAAAAAGCCTGAACCATCGTGGCACAATAGCACGAGTGTGCGACAGGTCGTAGGTTGGATTACCACTCGAGACAATTAAATATTTCATATTTCATAATTCCATATGCTCTCTGGTAGAAACGCAAAGTATAGAGTTCCGCCACTTAATACTTACTTACTTACTTACTTAGCTTCACGCTGTATCCCGCACAAGGCAGGGTAGGCAGAGGGAACCCGGGAAC
>JAXGGP010000002.1:6554110-6566537 GCA_035584415.1 Eueides aliphera
ATTGTTAGAACTCAATACTCCGAGCCAGTTTGGGTATTAATTAACGTTCAAAGTACCGCCGAATTAACATAATCTGTGTATATTATACTAGCTTTTATGTATGGTTTTGTGTCTGTCCGTCTCTGTCTGCCAGAGTAGGCAAAAGGAAATTGCAAACATAGTGTCTAGATACTCTGTTTTAACTTTCTGTCGAATTTGAGGCATTTCGTTGTGTTGTGTGGCGTAACTCAACGCCGCAAGTTGAATATTTACCTGAACATAAAAAGAAAATGAACAATGTTTTTTTTTACGTGTTCCTCGAGTTTTGTGATGTCGAAAACAAAAACGAAATAGTTAAGATATAATATAATGTAAAAGTGGGTGTGTGTGATGCATCGGTGTGTAAACGCGACGGTAGTGTGTTCGATTCTTATTCGTGAGAAATAATTATTTAATATTTTTATTTCTTCGCTCTGGTGACGACACTTCAACATGAAGTGTCTCAAATATTCCGCGAAAAGTCTATAGCGGAGTGTCTTTGCTCTTTCTTTCTTCTCTGCTACATGCGGGTTACAGCGTGAAGTAAAATTATTAAATAAATATAACGTAAAAACTAAAATTATTATTAAATAAAATAGTTCCTGAGTTAACGCGGTTAACAAACAAACTCTTCAACTTTATAATATTAGTATTGATTAATTTAAATATCATTTGGATCTACTTTCTACTTTTTATACACATTTGTAATCGAGACAAGTCTTAAAGTTAATCTTGTTTGAGTGATATGTCTTGTGGTGCGAGGGTCTCATAGGTTTTTTTATTTAGTTTTTTTTAATGTTAATACGACGTTTTTTATTTTTTATATTTTTTTAAATTCATATGTCTGTTTTTTTTTATTCATTTATTTTTCATTTCACATGTATTTTTTATATTGGATAAGACAATGAGGCCTGTCGCGGCGCTGCCTGTAACCGACAGGTCCCGGGTTCGATCCCCAGTCGAGGAAATGAAATGTTTAATATTTTCAACTTAAATATTTAATGGTTTTCATTTCTTCGTTCTGGTAATAAGGAAAAGCGCGGTGTTGAGTTTCGCCATTCAACACGCAATGCCTCAAATTCGGCGGAAAGTGGGGAACGGAAGTAGAACGGGGTGTCTTAACACCAGGTTCCTGGGTTCCCTCTGCCTATCCTGCCTTGTGCGGGATAGAGCGTGAAGCTAAAAAAAAATAAAAAAAAATACAACAATTTTAACTCACAGTTGCAATATTTTAATTTTTAAGACATTGAAAAGAGTTGTGGTGGGTTCTATTCCCTGTAATTTTTCTAGACTAAATTATATTTATTTCTTTGCTTTGATAACACGATAAAGCGCGGTGAAAAAAATCCAGTAAGCAGAATGTGTCGAAAATTAAACCGAAAGTGGAAAACAGAAGCTCTTAGCACTATTTTAAATGAAAGACTTTTGAACGGATTAATCGCGTATATTGAGTTTTACACATTTTTGGAAACCCGACGTTTCGAACACTTTACAGTAGTCCGTAGTCCGTGGTCACGGGTAGCCTGAGGTGGCATTCGTCTGTCAGTTGACATAATTATTATATCAAACTACCGCCAACGATTCCTTAATTGCTGATCCTTAACTGCTGACTGAATAAGCAATGCCTTCATTCCAGTGGAAAGAGGGAAACGGAAAGGAACTGAATGCCATAATACTAGATTCCAAAGCTTCCAATACCAGCCCCACCAAGTGGAAAATTTGTGATAAAAAATTATTATTTTTATTTTGAAAGGCATACTTCTTACACTTAACATAGACAAAGTCACCGGCAGAATGCTCATTTATAAAAATCAACTAAGCTAATTAAATTACAAAATGTAACGCCTCAGTGCCAAAACGGAAGTCCAAGATGTCGAGATCAAAAATGACAACTCAAAGATTACCATCTAAAATTAAAATGAGATGGCGATTGATGTGTGCGTGTAAAGTAAAGAAAGGAAAAATAAGTTTTTGTTAAGAAAAAAATATGTGCTTTTTAATTTTATTTTTAATTACACTTTGTATCCCTCTCATGGGAGGCAATAGAGAGGAAAGGTGACTTGGGAACCTAAAGTTAACACTGCCTTCCGTTCTCCAGTTTCCGCCAAAATTGAAGCATTACGAGTTGAACGGAATTAGTACGCTATGGTTTTCTTGTTACCAGAACAAAAAAGAAAATAATTAATATATTAATTCGTGACATCGAATTCACAATCTTTAGAGTTAACGGTCCCACGTTTTTGCCCCTACACCACGATTGGTCTCAATTAATATTTATTTCTTTTTTTAATATAAATATGTATTAAAAGAATTAAATGTATTGAAAGCAAATACATATACATATGTATTGAAAGGAAAATAAACTTTTTTTTTTATTTATAGGTATTTCCTAAACTTATATTTTGTACTAACAATAAGTAATAGATGTCGGCAACAGTTTATTTACGTGGGCTTAAAAAAAATATTTATAAATATTTTCTCGATAACAATTAAAAAAACCGTTTCTATATTTACTATATAAACATTACCTACGTATTTTTCCTAGTTTTACACTAAAACATGAGCAGTGGCATGGTACATATACAAAGGGGAAAGCTGGGAACCTAGCATAAAAGCTCCGTCCCCATTAATACACATCCGCTCCCAAAAATCCCATCTAAGTGATTATATAATTATAACTGATTGTTTTAAATGAAATATATAAGATATAGGATTTCAACACACAGCCGTCTACCTTTTTAAGCTGCACTACTAACATGTCAAACTAAATAAAACATAATTAATCAGATTATAGTATCTTTTACTAAAGAAAAATGAAAAGATACACATTAAAACCGGAAATGTTAATAATACTGGTCAATTATTTATAATCTCTTCTCACGATCGTTTCTCTTAATGGTTAATTAACTTTGTAATTGATGGAAATATGTCATTTTATAATGCATTTTCAAATAGATTTTAAACGCGGCGTTAAGTTGCACTTTGTCATGTCTTATTAATTAGGTAGTTAGTACAAAATGGAGGGACAGCCGCATTTTGTTACTGCTATGGTTGCGAGAGTAATCTCCTTGCGGGAGATTGAAATATTATTTCGCTTCACGCTGCATCCCGCACATGGTTGGGAAGGCAGAGGGAACAGGGGAACCTAGTGTTAGGACTCCGTTTTGTTCCCACTGATTGAAGTATTTAATGTTATCATTGCTGGACAGAAAATGTAGAAGGTAGTTGTCTCAAAGGGAACATAGTCTGCCTACCCTTCTAGGCGAGGGAGCTAAAAATGTATAAAGTCATTTACATAAAATGTGCAATCAAAATATTTTTGATTATTTAATAAATTAAATTTCTGTAGATATTTATGACTTAGTTATAACATTCATTTCTATAAATAGAAGAAAAATATAAGAATTTGTAAGTAATAAGCAAAAGTAATCAGTAAAATGCTATGCTAGTGCTGCATAGAACAGAATCTTATTAAATGTGTGGCGGTTATGGTTTCGATTCCTACTAGAATTCTCACTGTTATTTTCATTTACTGTTATAACAACACTAATCGCGGCGTTGAGTTCCGCCATTAAACACGCAACTTTTCGACTAGTGGGCAAACAACACCAACCACAACTAAACAAAGTGGAGAACGAAGTCTCATAACACCAGGCTTCTTTTCTCTTGTCTGCTGTATACGAGACAGCGTAAAGTAAAAGCTAACTAAAGAAATAAAATCTAATGTATACTTACAATAAATTTATATCTAAACACTATCTGTTCATTGAGGATATTTTAAAAAATCTTAAAGGGGACGTTTATTATTATAATAAGGCCAATTTATGTACGTTTTGAAAATCGGTTAATTAGATATAGACGAGTATTCAGTTTTTAATAATATTACAGTATACTTTTTTCAAGAATTAGTGTTTTTATTTTAGTCGGTTAATATATAAAAAAATTATGTCAATATAAATTATTTACTTTGGCAATATTGCTACAGAACTTTACTAGCGAAAAGGCAATTTTTCAATGTGTAGATATTGTCTCAAAGTTATATAGATATTATGTATAACACGAATGAGGCCTATCGTGGCGCAGCGGCACTAGCGTGTGACTGTAACCGACAGGTTCTGGGTTTCGATCCCCAGACGAGGAAATAAAAAATTTAATATTTTTAATTCAAATATTTAATGTTTCATTTCTTCGCCTCAAATTCAGCGGAAAGTGGGGAACAGATATGGGAATGGAGTGTCTTAACACTAGGTTCCCAAGTTCCCTCTGCCTATCCTGCCTCGTGCGGGATACAGCGTGAAGCTAAAGAAAAATGTATAACACGAAAGTAATAGAAATTAATTAATTAAATAGTGTATTTAAAGCGGGCGAAGCCGCGAGCGTTTCACTAATAATATGAATATATAAACCAAACCATAAGAACCATGGACATGTCAAATCGTGACTATTACGTATTTTTACGATAAAATAAATAATATAAAACATTAATAAAAATGTGTCTGTACATTAAATATTTTTCTATAAAATAATAAGATGGAAAGAAAATAGTAAAAGAAAGATAAAAAAAAACATATGTCTGTAAGTTTGTATGTTTGTCTGTTTACACACACTTATCTTCGGAATTAATTTCAAATCCGTCTAGGATTTGAATGAAACTTTCATATTGTATAGAGTGACTAGGCCTGGGGCCAGCTGAGCCATAAGAAATAAAGAATAGACGCCATAACAAAGCTGTTCAGGATGAGCAGTTTCTGTTGAGATATAAAAATTGAAGATCTGGTATATCTAGTGACATATGATATATCTCCGTAAGACATAAAAATTATGCCTTAACAAAAGTTAATAAGGACGATGTACAGAAAGAGACAAGATCAGAGAAGTAGTTTCTAAAGAAATTTTCTTTTTTATTTTTCAAAATTCTAAACTTACGCAAACAAAGTCGCGGGCACCAGCTAGTTGTACATAAAGCAATCAAAATATTTTTAAAACTAGTAATAAGCGTTGTGTAAATGCATTCGTGTTAACGGTTAGACTAATTTAATTAATTGCATACCGGATCACCTTCGCGAACTTCGATTGTGAAGCAAAACATATTAAATAAATGGAATGTATTTTTTTTAAATTAAATCTGATAGAGGGAACCTGGGAACCTAGCGTAAGGACAAGACACAACACTTTCCACCGTATAGAATGGAGAAACTCACCACCACACTTTGCCATGTTACCAGAAAGTGAATAGTAAAATTTAAAAAAACATCCTAAAGTTGTTTTCTTTAATAGGAGTTGAACCCACAGTCTATCGCGTTTACAGTCACCTGTGTCCCTGCATTACCTAATTCTTTTTAAGTGGGGGACGGAAGCGGAAGGAGTGTCTTAACATAGGTTCCCGGGTTCCCTTGCCTACCCTGCTCTGTGCGGGATTACCGAAATAAAAACCTTTAATTAAAAATATTGATATTAATTGAGCAAATCAACAAGTGAAGCAATGCTATCATTGGTCGACACATAAAGCAAACTAACCAATCGTTACATATTCTACTAGAATGACCTACTTCTTTACTTAGTGCCTACCTGCCGTTTAAATACAACTTTTGCTTTGGGCTAGGCCATGACGTGTCTGAGTGAAGGCTAGCGGACTCTATCTAATGATTCAACTTTTAATCTTGTGACGCCATCGAGCTGTACTTGCCAAGTAATTAGTAAAAATATGTTTAAGTTTTAATTAAAGTTATTACGGATTGTTTTTAGGATTCTATAATTTAGAAAGTAACAACGGAATTCTTATAGTAACACTTTGTTGTACGTCGTCGTAGATTCGTAGATAGAAACATATCTTCACAAACTTATGTTTGTGAAGATATGATAAGAAATTCGGCGGAAAGCGGGGAACGGAAGGTGGAACGGGGTGTCTTAATACCAGGTTCCCGGGTTCTCTCTGCCTACCCTGCCTTGTGCGGGATACAGCGTGAAGATAAGATAAGACAAACTTATGTTTGTAGTTAATTTCATATAAAATTAAAAGATATGTAAAAGATATATTTTCCTTTTAGCCTCGGACTCAACACATTTACCTTAGAACTACAATTATGAAATATGACTAGAAATGAGAACTTTCAGTATAAATAGAGAAGTAATTTTAACTTTATTGGTTTAACAAAACTATTAACTTAAACAAAAATACACAAATACCTACTTATATTATAAATGTGAAAGTTGGGATATATGTATGATTGTTTGTTAGTCTTTCTCGCAAATATTACTAAACTGATTACGATGAAATTTGGTATGTATTAGCTGAAGACCCAGAATAACACATAGGCCATTTTCATCCCGGAGTTCCTGCATAGAGAATCAACAAATCGTAAGGTCAAACCTTGAAGGCAGCAGGCATGGTCAGCTCTATATGGCTTGCTTACGTGTTCAAAAATGTGCATGTTGTGTAGTTTATTGAAGCACACTACAGTAGCTACCAATAGACCTAAAATGAGAGCTTTGCAATACTTGGTTACCATATTTCTTATATTTATAATATTGTTACGCTATGATAACATTTCTTCGCAGATTAAGTCGCGGGCGGCCTCTAGTTTAACATAAATTTTAGTAACATAGGCTAAAAACAAGTATAAAGATTTATGTTAAAAGATTTCCTCTGTACCCGGACTAGCCTGTATTCCGGTAATAGTAAATCCGAAATATAGAAATATGTTCTATTAAATCATAAATGTAGTTTGTTTCATACAAAAAAAAATAATATAAAAAGTTTATCAGCTTTAGCGTATAAGTAATACTTCTCCTTGACCTACAATCCTCGTCTTTTCCATAAGAAAAATTCTGAAATAGGTACGAAACCCTCAATGGGCGAGACTCACTCGAACCTGGCCGGTTTTTTAACTGTAATTTTACGCTTAGAACCAAGTTAGGAAAAGGGAAACTAATACTACGGTCATGGCAGAGAGTTCAAATCACCATCTAGTGTGGTTCTTCGGTAAAATTAAATAAAATGAGAATCATAAACAACATTACGTATCTTCTTTAATAGATTTAATACATTCTCTTTCTATGAAGAAAATAAGTTAGACGATCTCTAATAATAAATCTGAGATAAATATCTATCAATATTTATTACAATATTATATCTCAAATGTAAACGTTCCAATCATATCACAAGAACCGCATGTACAATGATCTATAGATCAGTGATCCATGGATCATTGATCTATAGATTATTGATCGATATATCTTTAGGGTGTGATCGATACGACGGGCACGCTCATACATAATTCAATCTCTTATGATATTAATTTATTATAGAGAGATTAATTGAAGTTTTTTTAAATATAACTTGACAACTTTGTTATCTTAAGTATATCAATTACAATCAATATTAGATTCTTGATAAAAAAATATGCTACGAATAATGTGTTTATAAAAAACAGTCTGCTTAAAAATTGGTCAAGTGTGAGTTGGATTCGCCTATCAAGGGTTCCCGTTGTTAAAAGTAAACGAGAAGTACAACTTATTAACGTTAATAAAATTAAGATAAAATCAACACATACGTTCAATGTGTATGAAATTAATTATAAATTTCGTAGATTCGCGCTGGGTCCCACACGAGGCAGGGTAGGCAGAGGGAACCCGGGAACCTAGTTTTAAGACACTCGGTTCCACTACCGTTCCCCACTTTCCGCTGATCTGAGGCATTGCATATTGAATGGCGGAACTCAACGCCGTGTTTTTTGCCGTATTCATTATAAATTTAAAAATATTAAATAAAAACAAATATCTGAACGTTTTTTTTTCCTTTATTCGTTCTGTAAGTTTCGGCAAGTATAATACAGTAAGAACGATACATAAGCGCTCGTATTTTTGACTACGTTACTTTGAAACATCATTTTTTCTTCATCCCAATAGACCAAAACGAACGTATAACAGTCATTTTATAAGGGTTCCGTTTATTACTTTAATGTAAGGAACCCTAAAAGTAAGGAAATATTATATTTATATTTTAGTGCCTTAGTATAATTTGATGATAAGACACGATTCTTGTTAGTTCGATGCTTACATTCAACAAATAAAAGTCTCAAAAATTATGTAAAGATTTTGTATAATTTTATTTTTGATATAACGCTAAGCTCACTCAACATACGAATTCGTAGGAAAATGAGGAATGGAACGGAGAATCCTAACGTTAGGTGACCAGGTTCCCTACCTAGCCATATGCGAGATTTAAGCGGGCGAAGCCGCTTATAGGTCGTTAGTAACACATTTTATTATTAGTAAAATATGTTTAACGCGAAGCTCACGTGACACTCGTCACGACTGTAGCATTATATCCTCATCGAGGCCAAAGTTAACACCTGCTATTAATCTTGGGAGGCGGTTCTTGTATACAAGGTTCAATTTAAATTTATTGATCTGACTAAAGCCGCACAAGCGTGTGGCTGTAACGGTGACAGGGTGACAGGTTGGGGGTTCGATCCCCACTCGAGGAAATGAAATATTTCAAATGAAAATATTAAATACTTGATGTATATTTTTCATTTTTGCTTTCTGGTAACAAGTCAGCGTGGCGTTGAGTAACGCCACTCAACAAGAGATGCGGCTGAGAGTAAATAAACTGACACCGAGAAAGTCACGAGCTTCTTTATTATTATTCTTCGGCGGATCTGGGGTACAGAGTTGTCTATATGGCAATAAAATTCTTAACATTAAGTTCCCAGGTATAATAAACCTATCCAACTGTAATATAACATATAGCGTGAAGTACAAAAATTGTGTAAGGTAGTTTCTTAAATACTCAAAAGTAACTGACTTGAGTTCTTAATTACCTTATTTAAAGCATGCTTTGATTTATGATTGATTATTTCATAGTTGGTGATGAAACTAATGAGAGACAGATATGAAGGTGGTTCCTAATATATTGATATTTAAAGAGCCTAATTAATATTTTAAAATTTTAATTAAAGTACAAGTATATATAGTAATACTATCATTTTTACAAAATAAATAAATTAATTATCTTTTATAAGAATTTAATTTATTTCTTTGCTTATCTATAACAGATTTTTTATAAAAATATTATTACGCTGTATGAACTTTTTTTTCAACATAGAATTTGAGAAGATCTATAAAAGAGATTTGGAAAAGTAAATTTAACTATTTTATGCATCATGTGTGGCGGAACTCAACGCTGCGCGCTGTCTTGTTGCCAGAATAAAAAAATACATATATTGAATATTTCGTATTTATTATTTTTTTCTTTTATGCTTACAGTCTCGGGCTTGTGCACTGTGCATGCTTATAATCACAGCGCCATGACGGTTTTTTTTTATATTATTATGGAAAGACACGGCAAACGAGCGTGCGGGTCACCCGATGGTAAGTGATAACCGCCTCCCATGGCCCCGTGTACCAGAGGATGAAGAATTACAGGAGTGTTGCCGGCCTGTAAGGTGAACGGGCACAGGGCCCGGCATTACCCAATGCGAAACGCAGTGGCCAAAGCCACTACTTAACACCGGTTTTAAATGCCGGGAGTGGTAACAATCCGGTCCAGTCTGCCCATACGCGTTGCCATCGCTAACAACGTGACTCTGCCACTCGTACTTTAGTCGCCTCTTACGACACCATCAGTACCAGGGTGATCCTATTCTAAGCCACCACCTACTCTAAGCCTCCAGGGATTACGGCGATATCTCGGCGATATTTTAATGATGTTTCATAAGTTATTTCCAAGTTAATAAGAAACTACAGATAAAATTCTTATTTAATTCACAAATCATATTTTTACTCAGCTTCACGCTGTATCCCGCACATGTCAAAGTAGGCAGAGTTAACTTGGAACCCTAATGTTAAGACACTCCGTTCCACTTCCGTTGCGTTCCGCCGAATTTGAGGCATTGCGTGTTGAGTGGCGTAACTCAACGCCGCATATTTTTACCATAGTCTTAATTACATTTTCATAGCTTTACGCTGTATCATAATTTCATGGAGCAAGAATCGAACCCACATTCTGCCACGTTTACACCTACCTACGCTTGTGTCTCTACGCCACAACAGGCCTCAAGCGATATAAATAAAATACTACCCATATAAGATAAATGACATTGCTAACTAAAGCCCATAAGATATTTATAGATCTCACGCTGAGGCGTCGCGGGTGGTCTGCGTTGTACACTTTATGTTCGTTACACTTTACTACGCTTCTGGTTACTATTGTGCCTTAGTAGTCACAAACAGAAGCCTTACCTAAAATTAAGGCCTTTTCTTAAAATCAAGGCACAGTAAGTACAAATAAATAGTAAACTAATATTATTTATATACTATTTTACCTTAATTTTAAGGAAAGGAAATAGATGATAATAGGGTTTACATTATTATTTTATATGCGGCTTCGCCCGCGTGTACAATGATAAACAAAAAAAATACATATTTTAATTTCGTTGCTCTTATAAAAAGGTGAAGTGCGGCGTTGAGTTCCGCGACTCAACACATGATGCCTAGGAAATTCAGTGGAAAGTAGAAAGAGTGTCTTAACACTAAGATCCCTCTGTCTACCCAGGTTCATCCGAGATCCAGCGTGAAGCTAACATACAAAAAAAACGTGAAATTATGTAATTTATATCAATTTAAGAACGTTTTATAAATTGTTTAAAAAATAATAAAATAATATAAAGGTGTGTCTCGCGCTGCAATTTGGTGTAATAAAAAATATATTATCGATATTAAAATACCTTACAAAAATAAAGTTTCATAAAACGCAATTTGATTTCGTGGCCACTAGATCTGCCTTTCAATCGTGGCCCGTAGGTACCTTATTTTTTATTATTGCCTTAAGTTGTAAAATAAAAAACCTACTGTTATACTAAAAATTACTTTTATAATAAAAAAAATACTCAATAACGAGAGAGTTTTATATAATATATATTTTGGATATATTCATGTGTGTATGTTTATATGTATGTATATATATGTGTGTATATGTGTATATACATATATATGTGTATGTGTATATGTGTATATACATATATATGTGTATGTGTATGTGTGTGTATATATTTACATATATATAAATAAAAACTAGAATAAGATTGTTAGTATGGTATTTGTTATTGTTATAACATTTTATTTTAATTGTAGTATTATATGTGTTAATTTTAAGTTTCATCTTGTATGTATAGCAGTATGTGGTTTAAATCATAATATTTAAAAAATACACAATAAGAACGAAATCAACTTAAATTTCAAGAAAGTTTTAAAGATGTTAAAATACTGTTTGAAATTTCGTTTAAATAACATATATAGTATTGGCACACTTTTGTATAAAGTACTATTATAAAGACTCTCTGTTTCTCTTCCCTCATCACAATAAGATATTTCCGTTTCTCACTCTCCGCCAAAATCACAAGGCGCTGCAGGTTGAGTTGAGAAAAATAACGCTGCGCTTTGATCTCCGTTACTTAACACATAAAGAAGTAATTTTGACAATATACACCACGTACTTTCCTATATTACATTTGCGGCCATTTTGGCATATAGAAATAGCATTTAGCTGTAACCGCAGTGGTTACACTGACGCTTCTAACTCGAGAGAATTATTATTTTCCTTTTTCCAGTAAACATAGCGCAGCGTTAAGTTCCGGAAATGCATCAGTAACGGAATTTCTCAACACTAAATAGAATAGACCATATATTTAAAAGAACGTTATCAAAACCGCTTACTTGGTGCCCACACAATTAAAAAAATATATACAAACTGAGCTTTCAAATATCGAGGTCATATAAGTTTTGATGACGATTTAATAAACACTTTCGAGAGCAACTTACGTTATTCACAGTTAGATTGTATAAATAACGTGATTAATTAATTATAGTTATTACCTAATTATTATTTAGAATTGCTGGTAAATATATATTTTTTATTGCACACATCTTTTGCAATATCTCGGTTAATCTGAGAGGGAAGCTGTGTCATAACGAACATAAACGTACAGAGTATATGCAACCTGTCGTTTTTATGTTTTAGTTTTTTATGGTTAAAAATATGATACGATGATACTCAACACGCAATGCCTCTAAATGGGAACAGAATGTCTAACATTTCGTTCTCAGGTGCCTTTGAGTACAAAGCTTCAATCGGAGTAAAGCTCATTTTAGATCTCTTTACTCCGATTTAAGCAGTGTACCCAAAATAAAATCTAAAACAATTTACTTATCTAAATAAGTAGAAAAAAAAATAAAAACAACTTACCTCATCCTGAAAAGCTCGATGTAAGCTCTCCTTATTGTATCTCTGGTCTCCTTGCTTTAAAATGGCTGAACACTGTTTCAGCAAGGACAATCGAATTTTATCTTTTATATTTTCTTCTTCCATAAAAGACATTCTGTGCCCTTGTCTCGGAACGCCCAATAA
>JAXGGP010000002.1:9498303-9513184 GCA_035584415.1 Eueides aliphera
TATAGTAGAAAACAATTCATTTAGGTATGTATCATGTTAAAATGTTCTTGTTATTTTAAAACTTTCATAATAGTGACGGTCCTTTTAATCGGCTTTAAGTATTAAAGAGATATCAAAAGTAAGAACACCATCCAATTAATTGTAAGAATAAAGTATAGAGATTTATACACAAACAATATAAATATGTTTAACGATAATTCTAATTAAAATAACTCTGGTTATTATAAATAACTCTGGTTTGTATTTAGTTAATTTTAGGACGTGTAGATTATTATACTTTCTTAGATTTTTACTGGATAAAATGCTTAGATAGTTTATAAAAGATACTGGTTAAAATCCCGACTGCGTTCATATTTTTAAATATAATTTTAAACCTATCTTTTTGTCTTCAATGTGAAATAACACTTAAAAATATAAAAATATAAAAACCGAGCTTATGATTGCACCTTGAATTTGTAAAAAACGTACTTATTTTTTTAATTTCAAGTAAATTTTCTTATAATATTTTGAAGCTTAACTGTTTTATGAGTGTAAGATCTCGTTTTTAATTTACATGAAGATGTCAGATCCGTGACTGAGTTTAACAGAGCGTTGGCAAATTCAATATGCACAATTAAACAGCAATGTTGAAGATATTATAATGTGTTTTGGAAGGTAGAAACACAAGAAAATATATGTTTTTATTAATTTACAAAAATATGTTAACACTAACATATTTTTTAAAGTTTCATGATATTTATGAAGTAGCGATACACAGTAAGTTATTAAATTATATTAAAAAGAAATAACAAAATAAAATTTAGCTTCATAATTTTTAAAACTATTTTTACTGTCTTTAAAGTGTTATTCCACACTAACGAAAGAAAAAATACTAAATTTAAAAACGTATAAAAAGTTTTAAAACTGTTGGTGATGAAAATATTGAAACATAAACAATATAAAATCAAATTAATTATGTTGGCCTCATTCCGTTGTGATTGTGAATTTAACTATCTAGATTTTCATATAAACAAGAGTATATACTTCTTCACGCTTTACTAAAAACTGTAAAACAAAATTTCACCATAATGAAAACCTAACTCATTATTACATCTATTTAATCAATTGAATAGAACTAAGTAGCACTGATATTGTTACAAATTGTATAGTAGTGACATAAATATTCAGTGACTATAGAAACTAAAAGAAACATTTATATATAAATTGTTTAATTTGTTTAATGTCGTAGACGCAAATATCTTTAGCCAACGTTGTAACGGAGTTTCTTTGCACGTTTTGCAAGTAGATAGCAAATATTTTGTTGTGTAAAAAATATTTTATTTAGTGAACATTTTATATAATGCAACTGGTTATGCAACTGTTGATAATGCATCATGACATTTAACATATATTAAATATGTTTCTACTGGTATCAATATTAAAAATGTGGGTACCAAATTAACATTATATGAATATTCACGACAAATCTTTTATAATTATACTCAAAGGATTTTTAATAATCATTTAAATAAATCTTTTTATAAAATGTCCTTTATTATTATTTATACCTTATAATATTATTAATCATTTCTTTTTCCCTATTATTGATACTTATACAAGAATATCAAGACAAGTAGGAGTCTTCAAAATCTATGCGGCACATAGATTTGAGTTGGGCTGAAAATTCGTATATGCTGAAGAATCCACTTCAATGGTGAACAGTTCGACATGATCAGTAGTTATATATCCTTTGTATTCTTTATTCTTTTCTTATTTGTAGCTACAGCTACCTTAAAGAGCGCTTCAAATTTCCTACTGTACTATTCTACGCTTCCACTCAACCTTCGCCTTTCAAGCGCTAACAAATTAAAATATTATATTATTTCAGATACAGAAAATTTAAAGGAATCTTTGACTGTGAAAACCGTCATTTTATGGCATGATTTTCTTTTAATAAAATCCCTTAAGCGTTAATATTTGGTACAACAAGAAATATACTGAGTCTATGTAAGTGTAATTGTATATATGTAACTATAAATATGTATGTTTATATTATTTATATAAATAATATGTATTATATATGTAAATTTATTATTTATATACATTAGGTATTTTAAATAGTTTATTTATAGGTGAGGCTGTGAGGTCTGTCGTGGCGTAGCGGCACAAGCGTGTGACTGTATCCAACAGGTTCTGAGTTCGGTCCCAGTCGAGGAATTGAAATATTTAATATTTTCCAATTTCAATTTAGAACGTTTCAATTCTTCGCTCTGGTAATAAGGCAAAGCGCGGCGTTGAGTGCCACTCGACATGCAATGCCTCAAATTCCGCAACAAGTGGGGAACGTAAGTGGAACGAAGTGTCTTAACATTAGGCTCCGGGTTCCCTCTACCTACCCTGCCTCGTGCAGGATACAGTTTGAAGCTAAAAAAAAGAAAAAAAATATAGATAACATATATGTACGAGAATATCGTTTGTGTTGTTTTTTTTATGCTTTAAAATTTTTATTCACTTGGTAGTGGATCTCCTTGATTTTTTAACCTACAGCATACCTGTATGAGATAATAACAAATAATGAAGATACTGTCACTTACATATTACCCGTAAAAAGAATATTTTATCTCACTAGATGTTTATTTATTATTGTTTTTTTTTGTGTAAAATTACTTCCTTTATGTAAGTAATAAATTTTATCTATTAAAAATTTTTATCTATCTATCTAATTTATAAAGAAATATTAATTTTTGTTACACATTAATCACTCTGTAAGAAAGTTTATGAGATATGTAGATGTCTTACACATATTAGTTAATTTGTTTGTGTTTTTGGCATTACTTTTTCATGATATGTGAATAAAGACAGTGTATTGATGATATTTTTTTTTTTTTACTGTACAACCTCCTTCGTGTGTTTTCCATTCAACGTGACATTGGCGAAGTGATTATGTGCTCAACTGGCACACTCGGAACGCCATAATTAAAGAACCGAACTGAACTGATGACATGACTATTTTCGTAGAAAATACGAAACAAAAGTTCGGGGCCGGCGCAGAAGCATGTGGCTATCAAAGCCACAGTGGCGACCAACGGTTTTGATGTTCAATCTTCTCTCGAGGAAATATTCAGATTCAATATTTACTGTTTTCATTTCTTTGCTGTGGTGACAAGGAATAGCGCGGCGTTGAGTTTCACTACTCAACACATAATGGAACGGAGTGTCCTAATACTAGGTTCCCAAGTTCCCCTGAGCCTACCCTGCCATGTGCAGGATACAGCTGACGCTGAAAAGATAACTGACAGAAGTGATTTTGAAAGTTATACATGAGTATCTTAAAATAAAATAATATAAAAAAAAAGGAAAAAGGACAAAATAATCACAATTATTTCATTGTTAACAGCTTTTATTGCCATTTATATCTCGAGAGATCATTTTACATAATATCCTTAACATTAAGTTATATATAAAATTGTGCGTAATATCTAAAATTAATATGAGTATTACGAATCTCGTATACATGTTAAAATAAAATGGATTATTAAAATATTTTAAAATGGCACAATAGCTCACAATTTTTTTATAGGACATGTTACCGATGTTACTTAAGCTACGTGGATTTAAACTAGATTCAACTATTCTAGATTTGTTAAAACAAATATAATTCTTACTTTAATGAACTTATAAAATTACTCTACACTCTACACTCTACAACAGGTTATAGAACACAATATGAGACTTATTTATAAACAATATGAACACATGCTAAATTTAAAAACGTATAAAAATTTGAACGAAGCAGGATTTGTATTTTTCTTTCCTAAGTGTGGAATTAACACTTTAAAAATAGTAAAAATATGAACACATATTTTTATTCTAGCGGAGCTAGTAATATTGTAATCAAGAGCAGCTACTTGTTTTAACATAATGATAAATTGATATTCATTAATAACAGGCGTTTCTTTGTTCTAATATGCGTTAAATAGAGATATTAATATATGATATATTGTAAAACAATTTTTTGTCTTCATTCTGTATCCACATATGAATATTAAAGATTAGTTAAAGGGAATTTGGGAACCTAGTATTAAGACCCCGTTCTCAATGACACATTTGTGTTCGACTTACCACCGAATTTGAGACATTACTGAGACAGAGGTAAGAGAGGAAGGGGAAGATCTCGGTTGACCTTCGAAAACACAGTATCTACCATATTGAAGGAAGGTCACGTAAAAAGCATGAGGACCCCCCGGAGGGCATTTACAAAGAGGTTAATGACAGTGGACGAGGCGAAAGAGGTATGCCGAGACTGTTGCGTTTGGCGCTCCGTTCTCTCTGCCTACCCCGCTAGGGATATAGCGTGAAGCTAAGTTAAGTTACTTTTTGAGTGGCGGAACAAAACGTCTTGCTTTGCCTTGTTACCAGAGCAATGGAATTAAAATTTGAAAAAAAAAATATTTTGTCTAGTAGGGTCGAACGCATAGTTTGTCGCCTTGACATTACGTACGACAAATGACATGACAAATCGTCTGTCCGTTCTTCAAAATTGGTAAAATAAGTGTTAAAATATGAGATGTCCTAGTTAGTTATAACTAAATAAATTAAAAATATTTGTTAGTGAATATTTTTTTCCTAATTAGATTTGAAATCCGATGGCAGTGTCCATAATTCATAAAACTATTATTGACAATTTCTGTTATTGTCCTAAGTTTTGAGTTTAAGTTGTGAATTATTATATTAATAACAATTACCAAAAAAAAAACAAGTCTCGGTCTTTCATTTTGATTTTATGATATTGTTAAGTAAAGTAAGTAAATGAAAATCTTTATTTAGTCAACTAAGCAATATTGACTTCACTTCGTTATAAAATATGTTTTTTTTCTTTGGATGCCACAATGTTTTAGTTTGGATTGATAAAAATGTTGTCTAAGACTAGTAATAAAAAGCCTTTACGTAAATTCTTGATTATTAACATTATTTACTTCATCTTTGTGCACTATCCTTTCTTCGCTTGACGAACATAATAATACCTTCGATTGTCCACGGAACCACACAGCACATATTGCAAACAGCTAGCAGAACAAATGCTATGATGTAGCTTCCCGTATAATCTCGTAGGAAACCTAAAAAAAGGTTAAATATTACATGGAGAAAACAATAATTTAAAAGTTAAGTGCGTAACTTACAGTACATATTTCTTAACAAATAAATGTCATTTACACACTTTATGTATAAATATAGACACAATACTATTATATACTTTATCTGATTTAAACATTGAAGTTTGATTCACACAACCATTTTTTAATTATATGACGACCATTTTTTAATTATATAACGCGACAGGTGTTGATTCGATCTTTCTCTTCTAGGATAGAAAATATTTAATATTTTCAATTCAAATATTTGTTTTTAATTTTTTTTTGTTGTGGTAAATTGTGTTTTTTAACTCAACATGCAATGTCTCAAGATTGGCAGAAAGTGGACACTGCCAACCCTGCCATGTGCGAGATACAGCGTGCAGCTGAAAAAAACTTATATAAAATTAAGTTCTAAGTAGCTATATTATTTACTTAGTTTTATTTAAATACCGACACTTTGAAGCTGTTCTTACTTTTGGCGAACAAGAAAGTGTATTTGAGCTCTTCAATATTAATCGAGAAGTTGGTCTAAAGTCTTACAACTTTCTCTACGTTGCTCTTTACAAAGTTACTTGAATAATGCTTTAAATATATAAAACTTTCATCATAATTTTGATAAGTGTTCAGCCTGGGTTGTACCAGCCTTTTACCGTCAAATTTCATGCCTTTAGGTTTTTGTTAGGTGTGTCTTTATTGACTTTAGAATGCTTTTTTCCCACAAACAATATAAGCATTTTTAAAGAGGTTAACTTTTTTAGAGAATTTCAAAAAGGTTTTACAAAAAAAAAATATTAATACTGTTTACTTCAGAAAAATAATGAACCAAGTTACATTATGACCATCTTGAACCTCTTTATCAGGCAAAAAAATATTATAGTTCAGCTTTTATATAATATAAATCTACTAACTTTATCGAGCATATTAAGTAAAAAAATATATAAATACATTATAATTCAAATGACTTACCAATCATTGGCCCAACACTCAAGCTGATAACTCCAGCCAAAAGCATATACAGTCCATAAGCGGGTGGATATTGCTCTATGGGTACGTGATCAGCCATAACTATGGGCTGAGCTATGTGCACTAAAGATCTTAACGCTCCAAGAATACCCGTTAGTATCAACAGCGGAAGATATGTTGTGAATTGAGAAAATACTGAAAATTAAAGAAATATTAGGCCTTGTTGTAATTATTTAACCTTATTTGAAAGGAAAATGTCCTTTCAAATAAGGTTAAATAATTACACTTGATGTTACTTCTTTGGAAAACGTTTGAAAATTTGAGTGTAGCGAGATTTGTGAAACCTGTGCCTGATGAAAATCGTCCAAGCGGCAACTGAGCTATACGTGCTTTAGAACGTATAGGTTGGTGGTTAAAAAGTGCGGGATCATTCAATGTTATTTGATGAATAACTAAATGTAGTAATATTTTTTATTTTCTTCTGAATTATATTTCAATAAGGTAGTTTGTGTGTTTTCTCTAATACAAATAATAAAAAAAAAAATTTGATAAATCCGTTCCAAAAGTAGGCAGAAAGTGAAATTGAAGTTTTAGCACTTGGTTCCCTCTGCCTTCCCTGATGTGAAATAACTAGCATGATACAGCTTGTGACAGTGTTCGATAAACTACGTACCTAACCTATTTCACATTCATGATTAATTAAGTATATGCATGCTGTTGTTGATTATTGAAGCATAAGTAAGGTAAAGCTTGTCATATATATAGAAGTTAGAATTGAGAATCGATCGTATGTCAGGTAATGAAGCGAATGTGATAATTAGTCCACAAACGGTAAAATATAAGGTCAAGTAATAAATATAAATGTGTATATAGTATAATACAAATTGAGCTACTTTTAATATTAATATATTTTAAGTGCATTTTCTGTCACAAGTTAAATTATGTTTCTTTATTTACTTAATTAAAATGATCCAGTACCACAGTGTGATTTGGAATGTCAGGAATCCGAGACAAGGAAAATAAAGCTATTGTTTGCATAGAGTCCTGATTTTATTATTCAAAATGCCTTTTATCTTACAATTTCATTATATAATTTCGCTATGAATAATTATTTTCAGAAAGTAACGACTTCACTTCAGAGAAATTTACGGCTTAACTTGAGTTTTGATTTTGACCCACATTTATATTTTTATAAATTATAATATCCTTAGTTGGTGTAGCTGTTTTAATATTCGAAGAAAAAACATTAATTCTTTCTTTAGATTCACGCTATATTCCGATCTTAGCCAGCCTATCCAAAGGCAACCTGGAACCTCGTGTGAAGACACTGCGTTGCATTAGCAAAACTCCTTGCCTTCACTTCCGCCAATTTATGTGTATGTATATATACCAAATCAAAACTACACCGTCTTGTTGTTGTTTTTTTTTACATATAATATTAATATTTGAGCCAAAAAAATCTAAAAATGTATTCAATACTATTTATAACTTCTACAAGTATTTGTATATTATAGAGAATAAGTAAATATTGTAGAGAATAACATCTTACCTATTCTAAACAAAGCAGCTAATAACGCTCCAGCGTAAAACATATATCTGCTATTCATTCTGAAGAATTGCCCTGAAAAGCCAAGTAATAACCTCGCTGACATGTCTGTTGCGCCTCCAATGGCTATGATGTTTGCAATTTCCGACTGAAAAGAAAGTATCATATAGATTTTGTAACTTATATATAAATTTTTTGAGACTGTCCTGGTGCAGGGGGTATACGCGTGTGACTGCAAATTCGACGGCCACTCACTGGAACCCGCAGTCTCATCTCCACTCAAGGCTATGGAATATTAAATATTTTAACTTTAATTTTTATTTATTTTTCTTGTTAACAAGTAAAGCTGTGGCATCGAATTCCACCACCTTACTGTTCTACAAACAGTACAAGAAATTCCAATACGAGAAAAGATGGGAGTCCGAGTGTTTTAATATTCTTTGTATTCCTTGCTATGCTATAAAGTACGAAGCTGAAAAAACATTTAACTTAAAATTTTGTGAGTTTGTCATGTAGAAAGTCTCACTTAATAAAAGAGCATATTCTATTAATAAGTGCTGGTGCTTGGCACGTTTATTTTGTCTATAAATAATGTTAAATTACTTTATTTATAAAGAACATAAAACGCCGTACGCAAGGTGACTCTGACTGCTGTTACAGACGATTACATAGAAATGATTAAAGTTATCACATTTCATCAAATAACCTTTTAGGATTTCTTATTTTAGCCTACGATTATACTACGTATATTCCAGTTAATTTAGAGTTGACTGTGTGTATTTTTTCAGCTTCATGCTGTATCCCATTCAAGGCACGGCAGACATAGGTAGCTACTACAGAAACACTCTGTGCCAAGACGCTTTTCCCCATTTTCCGTCGCTTTTGAGGTGTTATATATTGTTGTTGCAGGAGTTAACACCAGAAAATGAATCATGGCATCCACAACCTTTAGTATTTACAGTCTACGCTTGTGGTCCTGCGCTACGACAAGCCTATTTGTATTTTATATTTATTTTTCCTTCACAAAGCTTCACATATTTACTTCTCCTGTAAAAAGTAAACTAAGAATTTACGGCCAACCCGACCCGTAATTCACAGGATTTCACCATCAATGTTTTACCGCGTTCTACATAAAGATTAGATTAAAAATATAAACGTAAACAAAGTACATAGTTAAAATATCAAGCCAAGTCGTAAGCTCGCTAAAGGCCTAATTTATTATTAAAAGGTCGTGGCAAGGTCGGCTCCTCATTAAACAGTTAGAACAAAATGAATAGCCTTAATATTATAATAGTGTCAGTCGGTGTTGCCCTTTATGAATAAGAATATTTTTTTAAACTATGTATGTATGTCATAATTAATACGTACATATTTTGTGATTGGTTTTGTTTGCTTAAATATTGGAATATTAAAATTTTACTCATATTATAAACAAAAAAAAATAGAGGCCTGTCGTGGCACAGTGGCACAAGTGACTGTAACCGACAGGTTGTGGGTTCGATTCCTACTCGAAGAAATGAAATATTTAAATATTTAATGTTTCATTTCTTCGCTCTGGAAATTAGACAAAGCGCGGCGTTGAATCCCGCCACTCAACACGGAATGCCTCAAATTCCGGTGGATGGTGGGTAACAGAAGTGGAACGAAGTGTCTTAACACTAGGTTCCCAAGTTCCCTCTGCCTACCCTACCATGTGCGGGATACAGCGTGAAGCTGAGCACTAATATTATAACGAATGTCGACTTACATTTTTTAATTCCAAAAACTGAAAATATTATTAAGAACCGTGATATATTAAATAATATTGACTTTACAACGATGAGGGAAATAGGTATTGTGTCCCAGAGAAAAATTATGAATATTTTCCATATGGTATTGTATATTGTTTACAACATTATTTAAGTAGTCTTCAAAAATGGTTCATTTTTCTATTTGTCATACGAGAATTTATGAACATAATTACTTTGTAGTTCCCTATAGTCCTCACAAGACTTGTATGTCAAATTTCCCCTGTGTCAACAGTCAGCTGTATATTTTTTATGATTCACTTAAAAAAGCTTTAAAACTATTGAACACAGCGTAAAAATTCTAATTTAACGCTTATATTAATCTATGGTAATTAACCTATATCTACTAATAACTTGCCAGTTTATGTGTGAGAGTGAGATTTTTTAAAGCAAATTCTTTATAGTGCGTTAGCAATAAAGTGAAAAACTTGTTTCGCCTTCAATTATGTTTATTGATGATAAAAATTTTGATCATCAATTTTTTTAGTGTTCCATATATAAAAGGAACACTGGAATATATAATATTATTACTAAGATTATATACGCTGTCCCTTCGTCACGCTGTCTGTTAATCCGTCTGCAATAAGGTTATATCTCTAAAACCCTAATTGTGACATGTTTGAAATTTTAACAGAAAATTACATTATAAACATAATAAAACAATTATTTATGGGGGCTCCCATACAAAAGAAATCCGTGCGCCCGCATGTAGTCGGTTTTTTAAAATAATTGTTATAAGAAAATTTTGAGTAAAACCTACAAGCGTTCTAATTTAATAAGGCGAATTACGAAAGAGATTTAAATATATCATAGATCGTCGAGTCGGAATAAGTTAATACGGAGAACGGAATGGACGTGACGACCGGAAAAAAATTGTAAGCTATGCTATAAATGTGTAAACACTTCTTTTATCCATTACACCTGAACTAAACTACTCAATAAAGCCAGATATTGTATAAACTTATACTACAAACTAAGTTAATTTTTTTAGCGGTACAAAAATATTTCTCAAAATAAACGTAAGTTTCGCTTGTTAAAAATCACATATCAATTGGGTACGATGCATCGTATTCGTTCGTCTCGAGGGCCTCATTTAGCTTCACGCTGTATTTTGCCCAGGGCAGGGTAGGCAAAGGGAACCCGGGAACCTAGTGTTAAGACACTGGGGAATGGCCCCTTACGTTCCCTACTGAAACTCAATTAACTAATTGTCGTATTTATACATATATTTGTTAAAAAATCAATAATCATTACAAGCGTATGCATAATGTTTCAATTATCTATAATTTGTTTAAAGCTTTTAGCTGCGAGGTTGTTCAAACTTGTAGTCCTTATGTTCCGGCGACTTCACATAGACACAGCGGACAGAGTAATATATAAATATATAATAGCTATATAATAGCTTTATTAGGAACTAGTTAAATTTCATAAATTCTCATTAATTTATCGAGAATACTTATAGAAGTGGAGAAAGAATTAAAAAAAGTTCGGAAATCTCGAGAACCTCGGCACGTGCGTTAATTCTTTGTAATAACCATGCATGATGAATTTATAATTTTTATATAAGTGATATAAGTTGTGGTGGCGCCATATTACTGCACGTTCAGACTCGACGGTCTTTTAGATTATATTATGTGTCATACACAACCCTAAGTTTTTTCTGTTTGAAGTTGCAGGCGGAACCAAAGCTAGTTTTTAATTAATAGAAATCGATAGATTGACACCAGTGTTATTGGTTTAATTACTTATGCTTCATATTTTTATTATACGTATAATACGTATATATTTTCGTATTTTACTATCTGACTATTTTAATGTGACGACCATCTTAGATTTGCAGTTTTTACTGCAGAGATTGATTTTGCACTGTCATTACAGCCATAAAATTATAATAAATTCACGTTAATCTGCTAACAGGTGGTTATTAGTAGAAAAACCACAACGACGTCGAATGAAACAGACACCGTGCAAAAAACCCTTAGCAATATTATAAAACATTGAATGTCTAATGTTTACTAAATTATGTGTTATTTTGGACTATACAGCGGCACAAGCGTGGGTTCGATCCACACTCGAGGAAAATGAAATGTTTAATATGTTCAGTTTAAATATTTAATGTTTTTATTTCTTCGCTCTGGCAACCAGGCAAAATGCGGCGTTGAGTTCACCCACTCAACACACAATGCCTTAAATTTAGCGGAAACTGGGGAACGGAGTGTCCTGACACTAGGTTACCAAGTTTCCTCTGCATTCCCTGCCATATACGGAATACAGCGTGAAGCAAAAAAATCTTAATTCACGTATTATGTACGTAATTAAACGGAAACATAGGTCAATATAATATATTTGTTATATAATTATGAGTAATAACAAAATGAATTATCTATTTGTATTACAATTATATAAATACAGAGCATAATTCTTCTATAAATAAACATTTTATTGCTTAATTTCTAGATTACAAGATCATTAATTAATTCAACAAAATATAATCTGTTTGTAAATCTTATTCGCTATCTTTTAAACGATGGGAAAATCCATTGTATTTTTTTAACTTAATAAGATTATATAGATATTTTGAAGTACTATATAAAGATAAATCCATGGTAGCCCATTAGGATAAAGTAAAACAGTTTAGTTATATTTATCTATCTGGCAAGATGCGCGGCGTTGTGTTGCTTTCGAAAATCACCTGAAGTCTCCCTCTTTCTCTTACCACTCTTATTATCTTTCATTAATCTTTCATAAATAATAATAAAAGTGATATATTTCTTTTTTACATAGCCTGTTGCATACCAAGATGTAGTTGTTTTTATTTACTAAGATATTTATTATAACACTATAAGATATAAAATGATAGATTTAACGTCAATGATCTGGGCGATTTAATGTCAACGACAGTTAAGCCCATCGTTCTGATAACTGGTCTAACCACAATGTTACGGTTAGTCTCATTGCCTGTCATTGCTGTATAACATAACACAGGTACACCCTACATAAATTACTTCTACGTACATTATAATCGGATTTCTTTTAAAAATTTAAAATATATAGATGAGACAACTAAGAATAACTTCGATTAAAAATATATAAAATAAAAGAACACCCGGCATTCAAAAGATATAAAAACAAAAAACAAGAAATCCAGCATTTACAAATAAAAAAGGATGGACATTAAACTAATCCACAGTTATATTTTTAATTTACGTTGTTTCGAACGTGCCAGGAACTTTGCCCATGTTTCGTCAACGTTGTCTGGAGAATGCATGAAGAAGATAAAACAGTTTACTGTATAACGTAATTAAAATAAATTCATAAACGTTTTTAACAGGACATACTTGAAAGTATTTTTATTTGATTGAAATTGGGATTCCCATTTTTAATCCTTCTATTTTTTTAAATATTATTATACGCAACATTATATAAGACCTTTTTTTTTAAGAAACTACTCAGCGCTTGATTCACTTGCTGCGAATGCAAATAGCTTATCTTATACTTTTATAAAAACAGGTCTGTCATTTGGATATACAATTTAATGTGACCCATTGCGATTGTATTAATTATTATCATCAAAAAACGGCAGCTTAACTAACGGCTTTTCGTCTTTAGGAGAATGTATAAGATACACTTTAATATTAATACTTTTTGTCCAATTTTCAAGACATTGTGCCGGGAATATAAAGAATTTATATATCTAGAGGTATTATTACCAGTGAATGACGATGATCCTATTATTTATTTCACTAAATTCGATTATAAAACAAAAAGCCGACTGACAAGTATTAAATAATATTACGCAATAGTATTCTAACTCAATTTATTCTACATTGAGATAGTTATAACAAATTCCCTTGATATCTCTATGTTAAGAAAAAAAAATTGTTATCTATAATAAATTTCAATGTTAATTTTAATTAAAGGGCGTCATATTAATGGTATTGCGTAATATTAGGCAACCTTTAACGGCTTAACCGTTTTGTAGTTAAGATAGCAAGGTTATTAACCAGACGGCTTATAGCTGATCGTGCGAGTTCGGAAATGGGTTTAATTTTAAATTTGTTAGACGGCCAAACGTCGTATTTTATATTCTCGTGTAATATGAACATTGTAGTCTTGTATTAGTTTTACTTAAAAAATACAAACGCTAGGTTCTTATGGTCACTCTGCCTTTCCTGCCTTTTTTATCAAACAATCTTGTGATTAACAAAAAAAGAAAATATTTCTACAGGTAAACCTTATGTAAATAAAAAAGGTCAAATTAAAATTTCTATCATTTATTTTTACTAAACCATTCGAATCAGATTATTAATTAGGAACGTTTATGAAGCCGGAAAGATCCTATAATTATAATGACTGTCGATCCTCACTCAGAGCAATGTTTTTTTTTTTCATTTCCTTGCCAATGTAAGAAAAAATATTTGGAAAGATATTAAACTGACTATTCTTTTGTTGGCAAAATAAATAAATATTATATACATTAATTATTTTATTAAAATTAAAACAATTAAGACACCACTTACCTTACTCAAGTTATTTTTATCTAAAAATAACGGTTCCAGCGTGAAAAATGTCAAATCGGCAAAAAAGGTCAACGCCATCCCAAATATGATATTATCGTAAACCAAATCTTTTAAGAGCGTTAAATCCAAAAATTCGGCTACTGTTTGCCTAAAACAAATTCAATTTATTTATATTTTTTTTATTTTCATTCTTTACCACTTTTATTATTTTCTTATATTAAAGAAAAAAATAGTAGAGGCCTGTCATGGCGCAACGGCACAAGAGCGCTACTGTAACCGACAGGTTCTGGGTTTGATCCCCAGTCGAGGAAATGAAATATTTCATATTTTCAATTTAAATGTTTAATGTTTCATTTCTTCGCTCTGGTAATAAGGCAAAGCGCGGCGTTGAGTTCCGCCACTCATCACGCAATGACTCAAACTCGGCGGAAAGTGGGGAACGGAAGTGGAACGTAGTGTTTTAACACTAGGTTCCCGGTTTCCCTCTGCCTACCCTGCCTTGTGTGAGATACAGCGTGAGCTAAAAAAAATAGTAGCTTCATTGTAAGTTGTATTGGATTTTTAGCTTTACGCTTTATCCCGAACATAGCAGAGTAGGCAGAGGGATCTTGGGAACCTAGTGAGTCACTTTCTCCTCCTATTATCCTCCTGTAGTTAGATTTTGAGATACAGCATTATGAGAGGCAAGAGTCAATTATCGATTGGCTGGTAAAACCAGAGACGTGATATAAAAAGTAATAATTTCATCCAATGAAAGTAATTCTTTCCAAGACTGTTATAACAAATAAATACTAGCTGTATTTTATTATCAATTGTATTATATTATATTCTGCTAAAAAATAAACTAATATTTACTTACCATTTCCCTTCTTTATTTTTGACAATCGGCATTGGTTCTACAGCAATATTGCCAAAATTACCTAAACTCGACACAGATGCTGCCTTATACAA
>JAXGGP010000002.1:10332690-10343417 GCA_035584415.1 Eueides aliphera
GATTCGCGTTACCATACTTAGAATGCCGATTAAGCATTTACCTGTACCGTTCTCATGCCATGAGCCAACATAACTAGCTTAAAATTATTTATTGATTATTATTTATTTTTATATGACTGAAAACCTTTCTTTACCAAACACAAATATCAACAATAATAAAATAATGTTACATATTGTAATAACTGTAGTTACTCGCGATAATTTCTATCGAGTGTATAGCTTAAAAAGATCACAGAATTATACGCTAATTTTTTTATATCTATAGTATTTTTATACAATATGTACAAGACTATCTAAAAATGTAAGTAATAATAATACAAATCAATAATTACGCGAAAATAATTTTAACGAGAATATAATAGTTTTATTTTCTATCAAGCAAACCAGTATTTGTCCATTAGTGAAAGCAAAAATTATATAGTACTAAATAATTAAATATACTCGATTAATCGAATTAAAATAGTTTATTTTTACTTGTATTGTATATATAATTCTAATAATTTAAAATCCTTTTTCGGAAAACGAATAAATTAAGCAATTTCCAAGTTGTGCTCACAGCACTCACGAACTTTCATCTACTACAACTTACGTGGGGTCCATTTAGTGATCGCGCCGTCAGAAGACGACCTTAGCTTTAATTAAGAACTGCTGTTATAATGATGTATTTAAGCAAATTATTGACGATGTTTTGACTGCTTATATATTTATAGTACTTAAACTACATTTAGAATAAAGCTGAAAACGATCCTAGTCTTATAACACCTTAGAGCAGTGTTACTCAACGTGGGGCGTACGTACGTACGTATTCGGAGATTTGAAAACTAGGCCTTACAATGATTGTTAGTACTAAAAAATATTTAAAAAGCGTTATAGAGACAAAAATCCGTTACAATTATTCTATTTTTATATATTTTCGTGTCTAAAGGTTTATAAGCGATTGATTTAATCAGCCAAAATAAGTGTTTAATGATTCTACTATTGTAATTTTAGGCCCCGAGACAAATTTATTCTTAAACAAAATTATAAGGGAACAATAGTCATGTTCAACCTGAAAAGTGGTACATGGATCCAAACAGGATTTCATGGGTACAAAATGGATTTCTCCGTCCCTATATTATATCCAGAAATAGTTATATTACAGTTTTGTATATTTTAATATTAGTATAGATTTGATTTTAAAATAAAAATGATTATTGTATAAAGCAAATAGTAATTTTATTTAACATTAGTAAGAAAAATGTAAAGCACTTAAGAAATCTGGATTTAATTACTGTCTGTTCTATTAAATGGATGACCAAGAGTATTTATTATAAAACTGTTGCCTTTTTTCTTGTTTGTGGGAAAAGTAAATAAAAACCTTATATAACTCATTGGCAAATAACATTCAAAAGCTCCATAAAGTATTACCTGAAAGTAAAAAAAATATATAAGTACATTTCTTGCTAATCCAAATAACGTAGCGTTAAGGAATTTCTTTTTACGATTATCGCACATTTCAATTTCGTGGTGCGTTGCTGAATTTAGTATAAGCTTTGTCCAAGCAGATCCAGAAAAATACAATAAAATATATTAAAGCATTATTTAACAAAAGTTAGTATGCTTTGTTCTATAAACTATGATAAAAAATAATGAAATAACCAAACCCAAATGAATAGATACCTCCATATAAGTATCAGAAGGTTGTCGATCAGCAGGGATATTGTAGCTCGGGACTTTAGGAGGATCTATAGTTTCCTTATATGTCCTGGCTTCTAAACGATCACCATCGGCTGTAATCACTGTTACGTTTTTTGCATAGTACCAACCAACATCTACACCCTCTTGTCTAAAATCAAATCAAGTTGTGCAAGTTATTTACAAAATGCTAATAGCAGTCGAATATTTATTATACAAACTTATATTTTACTTGTCTAAATGATTCATATCTTGTACGTCAAGTAACCATAGTGCACCCCACACTTCGCTTCCAGGATCTTCTACTATGGTTGCTGCGGCACCGTTCCACATTTCATTATATTTAATAAAATCTAACCTGTGATTCTGTAAACAATAAAAAATGTTTACGTTAAAGAATAATCTACTATTTTTAGCGTTAGTTAAGGGATTTTGTATTTAATTAATAATTATGAAGAATAAACAAAGAGGTGTAACTAGCAAATCCTTTTTATTTATTTCTCATTCGTTCTAACTGATGCTAAGTTAGGGAAAGTGTGCTTGTTTCAAAATTGATGAGCTATAAATGACAAAAGTTTTTTTTTTTACAATAATGCAATATATTGAGCAGCATTTACTTGTGCCTATAAAAGTTTATTTTACCCATGGATGATTCTTTGGAGACTGTTTGGTAATTATTTTCTGTAGATTTGATCATAAACTACTGGTGTAAGGACTAAATATATTTTTTATGAACATTAATACTATACAAAAATATAATTTATAAACATATTATAAACAATATTTTTTATATCTTTTATATTTGTACAAAGTTACATACAAAGACATTGGACAAAACAACGGTCGATATTTGACAAACTTGATGCATCAGAACATAAAAAGAAAAAGGAATGTTAATAAAAAAAAATTGTATTCGAATTATTCTTAATTATAATAATATACATGGACTTTGCTTTACATAGTACTAGTTTCAAAAGTCTGTTATAGGCTATATAAAAACAATTATAAATTTAAATAATCACCAAGTAGCTAAATGATAAGGAAAGAAAAATAGTCCGCGGTGTCTCTATAAAAAAAAACTTTCTAATTTAAAAGACGAGAAGATAAGCTTCTTCGGTGAGCAGATATATTCTGTGCCGAGCTGGAGCATTTGGTTACAGTGTAAGTGTATAGATACTTCTCACTGGGTTATATGAACACTTAGAAATTTTAAATTAAAACAAGTACTTCATCTACGAAATTTAAACTGCTATGTGATGATTTTAATATTAATTTGCTAGACAATTCCGCCATTTGTACCTAAGTCGATTTCATTGTACTGCCAATTGTATTCTTCAACCAATCATGTTCTATAATAAGTAATTTAAATAGGTCCCGACTGTTAATATTAATGAGCTATTTGGCTTGTTTTTTCGGTTCAATGTTTGCAGTCGAAATTTTGCTTCTTTATAATTATTTTGTTACGGTCCATATTAAAAGAAAATAACATACTAAACTTACAGGCAATTTAGCTATTGAATGAAAAACTGCCGATGGATTCGCGATATGTAGTCTCTTTGCAAGAATGTTACTTCCGTAAGCGTAATAGAGAAATTTCCCATTGTTATCAGAAAGATCTACACTATTACACAAGTATAACACTACAAAAAGGCTACTTAAAATAAATATATTCATTATAATTTAAGAAATCTAGTTCTTGAGTAGTATTAAAAATATTTTAAAATGTGTACGTTATCAGTTCCGAGTTCAACTAGCACTGGCTCTATGGAAAATTATATATCAGATACCAGTTAAATTATTCAAACAGAATTAAATTATAATAAACATACAATAGAGTTCATAATGTTTTTTATGTGTGATTCTTCATTTCGTATTTAAACCCTATCGAGATCAAATATCAATGTTGGTGAAATCAATATTTAAAAACATAAATGTATAATTAAAGCCAAGTTAAATGTTAAATAATCCGTTATTCTTGACTTGACTGACAAAATAAAGGGAGATCTAGGTATATAGGTAAAGTGTTCACTCAGAATATACCTAATTACTTTTTCTAAAGAAATTGTTATTACTTATTAATCATTAATATTATGTTAATTGTATAACATTTTCCTGGTTTGATTGATTTAAATTTAAATTAGGTCTAACTTAAATTTAATTTAATTTCTTAATAATAATTATCACTTGTAATTTTTATCCTGAAAACTCGTATGGGTTAAGGTTGCGCAAGTTCTAACACCTAAAGAAATGTCGCTGTAATATTTACTGCAATTTAAATAAAGCAATTTAATTTACATTTATTAAATCCGCCGTGTGATTCAGGCTTAGAATAGGATCACCCTGGTACTGATGGTGTAGTAAAAGGCGACTAAAGTACTCGTACGAGTGGTAGAGTCACGTTGTCAGCAACGGCAACAAGTATGGGCAAACTTGACCGGATTGTTACCACTCCCGGCATTTAAAACCGGCGTAAAGTAGTGGCTTTGGCCACTGCGTTTCGCATTGGGTAACGCCGGGCCCCAGTGCCCGTTCTCCTTTCAGAACGGCAACGCTCCTGTAGCTCCTCTGGTGCTACACGGGGCCGTGGGCGGCGGTGATCACTTACCAGGTGATCTGCACGCTCGTTTACCGTGTCTTTTCCATAAAAAAAGAAAATCTTAATTTAGTTTCCTTTTAATTAATATCCATATAGTTTTGAAAATATTTTATTAAATTAATATTTTTAGAAAATGTATTTAGGCGACTAGATGCCTAAATCGTATCAGGTATAACTCAGTAAAATAAAAGAAAATAGAATTCAGTAAAGCCAGTACAATTAACTGTTAAAACAGTAGTTTAATACATGAGATCATTTAAACAGTTGACAAACAAACATGAATATAAAACTCTTAACTATTAATCATCCAAATAAAAGTATAATTATAAAACATAATAAAGTTATAATTTCTAAGCGTTTTAATCGCCAGATCGAGCGAACGTGGTAGGTTGCCACTCGAGGAAATCAATTATTTTATATTTTCAATTCTTCTGTCTGGTAGGTAAGGCGTGGCATTGAGTTCCGCAACTCAACACGCAATGCCTCTAATTTGGCGGAAAGTGGAAAATAGAATCCTGAAGCGTAAAGCTGACGAAGTTGTACATAAACTTAAGGAATTATAAAAAAAAACATCGAGACAACACAGATATCACAAATATTTTTGAAAATGTTGCTTTCATCACTAGCACTTTTAAGCACTGAACCCGTTCAATAGATAGTCTATAAGATGGCCCGCGTATTTTGAGCACAGAATTGTGCTCTTATTCGTTTTTTTTAGTATGGTCCAACTCCTTCCAACGGGTGGATGTGCTGAATGACTTCAGTGTTTTATAAAACTGTATAAATAGCCACCGAAAGAGTAAAGTTTTAGAAAGAGTGTTTGTCTTTCGGTAACTACACGTCAAAATTAGTTAAAACAATTTTTTTTATCTCAATATTTCACCATTAAAT
The DNA here is from genome assembly GCA_035584415.1 of Eueides aliphera. Classification (NCBI taxonomy): domain Eukaryota; kingdom Metazoa; phylum Arthropoda; class Insecta; order Lepidoptera; family Nymphalidae; genus Eueides; species Eueides aliphera. Next base: position 10,337,852 of record JAXGGP010000002.1, read on the forward strand.
ACAAATATTTTGCCGATTACCAACATCTGCCATTAATTTTGGTCTGAACTAAGAAATTCATGGAGTAGTTCTAGTTTTTTTTTTCAATGTAGTTGTAATAACTAATTATGGTATATATTTTTTGTTTGACAGGTACCCAACGTAGAAAATTTATAATATAAGTAAGATAAATTTGATTTAGATGAAAATGTATGGCTTAATTGGTTATACCGGTTAAATGGTTCTCCAAACGCGGGTTCATGTTCCACTACGTTTAAAATTTTTATACATTTCCTAGGCGTTGGTTGGTAAAAATGACATTTCATCGACAACATTTCAGGTAAAAAATTATATATATATTTTTTTATCAAACAGTGAAGCTATTATGAGTATCTGAAAATTGTTGGTTTGCACATCTAGATAATGTAGTGAGTAATACATATATACTTACGTGCTAATGAGGCCTGTCGTGGTTCAGCAATGCCTCACCTGTGAACGCGACAGTTGGTGAATTCAATACCCACCAGAGGAAATTAAAAATTGAATTTATATATTCATTTCGCCGCTCTGGACACAGAGTGAAGCGTGGCGTTGTGTTCCGCCACCAATTACGAATGCCTCAAACACGGTGAATACTAGGGAATGGAACGAATGGGGATGTCTTAACACTAGATTCCCAAGATCCCAGAGGGATCTATATCTATCTTGCCTTGTGCGGAATACAGCGTGAACTAAACCTTAATTTACGAGAATAAGGTTGGATTTCATTAAATGATTTTATATTATATTTTGCGTGATACAGCGTGAAGGTGGAAAAATAAATTTACAAGTTGGTTGTGGGTTTTACTAAATATGCTTATCATGTACCTACGTTAACTTATTAGCTTAAAAATTATGAAAAGCTCAAAAGCAGCTTGAAATGGCTCGTGTAAAATAAACTTTATGCGTTTACAGCTTTATAACTTGACTGTACAAGCTGACGTGTTGTGATATCAATTGAAATGTAAACAATTGATATGTTATCGACAAAAGTCTAAATTGTCAACTTGTAATTATTTTTAGGGTACTATACATAAAAAGTAGGCAATTCCGTTGCAATAAACTTATCCTCTTAGGATAAATTTATTGTCAGTTTTTTATCTAAAAAGAGAAATTTTCTGAAGATAGGGGGAACGTTTGGAGGTATTTAGCTGAAATTATTGTAAATATATTAATAAGGTTCATTGGAGCACAAAAAACTCAAGCTTCCAAATATAAGCAATAAAAAGATAGGAGCTATTTCAGCATTGTATGAAAATAGCTATAATCCAAAACCTTTAGGGTACTTCTCATAGACTTACATTTACGAAAATACACACACACACATATAAAAATAGAGGAAAAATTCCGAAAAGTGCAAATTTATAGGAATTTCATAAAAAAATACAACTTTATATTTGTAGTTCATTTCGGCGGACCCTTCTTATCTTTTATCTCGAGTTCGGGTGGAGATATCAAGTTGAAATTATAGAATATTATAAAGTGGTGAGATCAATGGTTCCTTGCAGCTAAAAAAATCAGGCTTCTAAGTTAACACCATCAAAAATACTTATATATTATATATTAATTTTACTCCATTTTAAATGAAATTCGGTGTGTAATAAAAACCCTTAAGCCTTTATACTATAGGCACGAAATGAGTAGTAGTACCTTTCGTACAAAATTAAAAATCGAAACCTGCAAACATAAGTTTGTTACTTATTTTAAATTACTACAATCATAGAATTGATACGTAGCTCAACGTGCCCTTAACCGCCTCTTTTTTAAATTATTTAAGACTCTCGCTTTACTCGGCAGACACTTTTGTAGGAAGAGAAATCCTAGTGTTAAACCACTCTGTTTCTGGCTTTTCACCTAAATTCGAGACACTGGGTGTTGAGTAGCGGCAAAATTACCGCAACGCATTGTCTATAGTTAAAATTTAATATTAGATATAATATTCTATTGAGACGCTGACACAGTACGACATGACGACTTAATAATAATTATAAAGGCTGATATTTATTACGTACAGAGGTTAATTATCGAACAACTGTCACCACGTGATATAGTCATGTGGCAAGAACGTGACGCGCCGCGAGTTCAGCTCAGTATATTTGTCTCCGTTGCTAACACGATTACGCCCAATCAGCAACGTCGCCACCGTAATTGGGCGCCCCGATGCGAGGGCGGGCTTTTTTAACAGCTTACGCAAACACAGGGAACGTGTTTGAGTCTGTTTGAACGAAGCTCGGTACGTCGACGTTATACGTATAAACAAACTATGGTGACATGTCTCAAAAATATAGTTTTTTGTGTGTTTACAAACATAATTTACGATATTAAGACATACTGACACTTCTGAAGCCTATATAAATTTTAAGTAGTCTTGTTACATCACTATACTTTTAACTTTATTTTTTATTATTTTTTAACTATACGTAGGACGATAGTTTAAGTTACCTCCGGTTTATAAACGGTGTAACTAAATATTTTAAAATTGATTCGTACGAAATATATAAAAAGAAAAATACTTTATTAAAAACAAGTATTTTTTAAGTATATAATATGTACTATGAAAGATCTACATACTTCCAACTTCGTATTTGAATTAATAGATCATAGATAAGGTCAGGCCCGCTTATGATCCTGGGGTAACGTTAGAGTAGGGTCCCATTAATTTCCGAATAAAAGAATTCATCTCACATTAAAACTTTTACTGTCCGCGGATAAATTATGTAAGAAAAAAATCAATTTCAAATTAATTACAGCTTATAAAAACGAAATTAATAAAAAGGGACTGACTGACTGACTTGCACTTAGGAATTTTACATGCATAATGACCATCACACGGACACCCCGGGGAAGTGGTTACGAATGCGGTGTTGAGGAGCACTGAACAAGACATTTTCGAAATGGCGAAAAGTCGATTGTAGAGTTAGCAATAACCACAAGAAATGTAAGAATAGGCAAACATATAAGTTGAATAAATTATTAGTTTGCTAATTTATCTAAGAGTTATGCTTAAATATTAGCGAGAACAATTTAAGAGATCCGAAAGACTGTTGTGGGAAGCTCGAAGGGGAATTAATTAGTACCTATTTAAGATGGACGCAAAATTTAGATCTTTTTTGGATAAAATATGCAGGGAAACCTCCGTTAGTGTTCCTACTATGTCCTAAAATATCGACGATATTGAAAAAAGTTAAAATAAAGAGCATGAGGACCACTCGGAGAGCACGTGTTCAGTATCGCTGACAGTAAATGAGTAGCGTTTGGCGCTCCATTCTTGCTATATAGTCCTCTGAAGTGCCTAAGCGTGAGGCTAAATCAAATAAAGAATATTTCTTGGATTTTTTTTAAAGTCACATTTGTTTACAGCTAAGGCACTTAATGTGTTACTGAAATCTAATTTATATAGTCAATCGTTATCTGGGTCCTAATACCATTTGAGGTATTCCCCGCTGACTCTGTAGCCCTGCTAATACCCCATCTTAAATTAGACCTTGGATAACTTATTACTTTTAAATCTGTAAATTTTGCTAGATAAAATTATATTATAATTATATTTATGCACTTATTATCTTAGGTTAAGATAAATTTTATACGTGAACACATTTACAAATATAATAAACAAAAGCTTTCATTGTTAACGTCCTTATACTACTTGGCGGATAGAAGCTCCAGACTCTGAGTGCGACCGTCATCAATCACTACTGTGAATCTAAAAACAATTGATACTAAGCACAAATCTTTTTTGTACAAATCACTACTAGGGCTACCAATCAAAATAAAAACTAGAAGAAAATAAAAACTTATAACATTTACTATAGACGAATCCAATAAAGTGTAAACAACTAATATGATGACTAGTAAATTAGTGCATTAAAAAAAAATATGTTCTAACATATATTCAGAAAACATTATATTTCAACCTCTTGGAAACCCTCCAAGTTTCCAGTTGGACGTTTTCAAAAAGGAGCGGGTTCAAATCCCCTGCGGTTGATTTTTTATGTACTCGTATGTTTTTTAAATAAGCATTTTTCCTTACAAGTGTGGATATATCAAATTAGTAAAAACGTCCCAACACGGTTTTAGTGCAACCCTAGTTACTTAATATTATTAAGAAACTGCAACATCATTGTACTTAATCCTATTTGTTTTTCTACCACAGTAAACAGGCATACGAGTAACTACTCCATATTCTATATCATATATTCTATATAGCTATTTCTCATAATCCTTCTTAAATTTATGGATGCAAAGAAAAACACCTTTCTTAAATTCTAATTATATAATTAATATTATCCTATAAACAGAGTCTTGATCTTACATCATTAAAGTGTTTTATAGTTATTAAATAAACATTATTTAAGCACGGAAGTTAAATATTTTTTTTATATTTACAATTTTCTTATTTAGTAGTTAAGATTAAAGACGTAACGTATCGATACAAAGCCTAAAATATTTATAATATCGTACATAACCAATTCTAAAAATTAAACTAATGAGATCATCATATTTCTTTCAAATACTCATCGCTATCACAGTTAATTCATTAGAAATACATTTTCGATATAACTTTACTCATTGGTCGAATAATATAGTACTTTAATTCCCTCCTTTATTTTGCAGTTCCTTTTACTATTTATGTCATCTGGTACACACTCTTATTAACAAATGAGTAGGTATACTTATAGTATATTTAATAAAATTTCAAAACTGCTCAAAATTAGATTCCAATGCGAAAATGGTTTTGAAGTTCAAGTAGTTACGTTAGCTTATTTTACTCGTATTATAAAAAGTAATTTAAGTAACCCAATATGGCTTAATAAAAACAATTTTTTTTAAATGGGCTATGTATCGGGTGTAGGAGATGGCACGGTGGGCGGCGTTGAAGCTCGCGCTGCTGCTAGGGCTGCTGCGTGTCTCCGCGCCTTCAGCCGTAGGTCCGCTATGGAGGAGGAGCGGCATCGCGCGGCCAGCGCCGCGAGCCCGGCGTACGGCGGACACAGGGCGGCCGCTGCAGCCGCCGCTGCACTTGCATACTGATAAAAAATATGTGTACGTTGTACAATTTATGCCTACACGTTGCTATTTTGGCTTAGTACGTAAAAAGTTATAGGAATAATATATAAAAAAATGAATAATTAATATTTTTAAGAATTTAACTTTATGGTTGTTTTTATCTTTGACACCGTAGCGATGTATGATGTCAAAGATAAAAAAATATTAAAAAATAAAGAAGGATCACAGGCATTCCCTGTGATCCTCGACATATTTTACTATCAATTTTGCCTCTATTTATCTAATCCAAGCCCCTAAAATTTTTTGTAATTCTTGTGGTTCTAACAAATTTAAGATATATTCGATGACAGTTTACATTGTTCTAAAGTTATTTCGGATAAACATGTGTTTTAAATGTATTATAAGTACGAAATGTAAACATAGCGTTGAGTTTTACTATTCAACATGTATTGTCTCAAATTAAGCGGAAAGTGGAGAACGGGAGTGGAATGGAGTGTCTTAGCACTAGGTTCAAGTTTCCTCTGCCTACCCTGCCATGTGT
>JAXGGP010000002.1:11105718-11131115 GCA_035584415.1 Eueides aliphera
CATACAAAATCTGGTTGTAAATTTCACTTTTACCAATTTTAAATTGAGGCTTTTATTTTGCTAGTAGGGTGTAAGCAGGATTTTTTTTCTCTTAAATTAGTAATTTAAATGAGCTTTAAAACATATATATAATTTTAGTCGCCCATACACCAGCCAGCATTAACAAGATTTGAGTCGCTCAAACGCCGTCATTTACTGCAAATATTCTCTGAGCATATCGTACATATGCTTTATATGTTCAGTCAGGTTATGGAAGATACTGAAAAATCTTTTGACAAATATTTAATTTTAGTGTTAAATATAAAAGTGATGTGAAATGACGATAACGATGAGCTTAATTTATGACAGTAACAAAGAAGTCAAATATGTATATACTCGTACATTTACATTGTATGACTTGAATAATATGCGTTGATTTAAAGAAAATAATATTGTGTGACTGTAACCGACAGGTTCTGGGTTCGATCCCCAGTAGAGGAAATGAAATATTTAATATTTTCAATTAAAATTTTTAATGTTTCATTTCTTCGCTCTGGTAATAAAACAAAGCGCGGCGTTGAGATCCTCCTCCACTCAATACAAAATGTCTCAAATTCGGCGGAAAGTGGGCAACGGAAGTAGAACAGAGTGTCTTAACACTAGGTTCCCGGGTTCCCTCTGCCTACCCTGCCTCGTGCGGGATACAGCGAGAAGCTAAAAAAAAATTATAATTACTACATTACTTAATAATAGTAGTTTGGTAAATGGCAGAATATTTTTATAAATATTTAAATCTTCCTAATACCTAAAAAATATATAATTGAAATCCAAATATTATTTGGTATAATAATTGGCATAACAATATACCTACTTCAAATTGTTACAAGTACACTTGTAACAACTGTTATACTGAACTTTATCCATCTTGAATTTTTCAAGAAGTAAATATTGGGTGAACTTAATTCTCTAGACTTTAATTAGAAATGAAATAAAATATGTATGAAATATGTATCAGTTTTGGTATGAGTACTTTTAACTGCTGTGTGCATTTATGTACAGAAAAGTATGCGATACATTAAAAAATATAATGTAACATAATATGTTTCTAATTTAGTAGATTATTTTAATTACTATGCAAAAATCCGTCACGTTTTGCGCTATAAATCTTTCTATTTCTTCTCCTTACGTCTTCTATATGCGTGAAGCTGCAAGCAAGCATTTACACAACTATTCTTTATAATCTATTACAATGCACATCTCAATAATTTGTAACAATTAGATTTCCTATTCAAAATATTTAATATAGATACCTACATATAATTACGTCGATTACGTGTAACTTTGTGTAATCACGAAGGTACACGTTCGTTTACTCACGAAGGTACACATATGTAATGTATCCTTTAATGACCATTTAGAGGTCCGAACCTGTAAGATAATAAAACAAGGAAATTAAACAAAAATACATCATCAAACATTCTTGGGAAGTTACGATGGCTTTTATAACTCTTATTAACTATTTAGTTCATAATTAAAAGGTATTGTATTTTGAGCTCAGTACATGTAATAAATTATAAATAATTAATGCTATGATGTTACACGATATCTATCATCGGCAAATTAACCCCCAATGTTACCATGACTAACGTGTTAGTAGCTGCGTCAAAATTATAACGTGCTCACCCATGACCCGAAGGAACCTTGCTGAGTAATTGTACGAGTAAATACTACAGTACTTTTTTTAATTGACTCATTGGCGAATCGTAAATCAAAGAAGCCTCGGCATCATGTATTGTTAGTGTTAATGAAAACGCATAAACAGCTCTTTGAAAATGCAGGCAGGCTGTTTTATGTATTAATTCTTCAGAGTTTTAAATAATTCGTTTGACTTTTAATATATTGATTATAAAAAGTTTGTTTTGGGACCGATAGAACTAGAAAAAGACATTGATTTCTGTCTTTAGGCCATTGCCTAAACCTAATCGTATTGTATAAGAATGTTAACATTCTGTATTAAATAAAAATTCAAAAATCTAAATAAACAACAATATAACTAGTATTCTCTAAGTAAGGGATGTTTCATTAAACACAAGATATCCTGCAACTCTATCCCATGAGGTCATGTACAAGGTCGCCCAGTTGTACCTGCAAGGGTATTACGGGTTTTGCATCTTGAAATAAAGTACATGACTGCATAATATTATAGTCGCCTATTTATATGAACACTACTTATTTATTTTTCCTACTTCACAACTTAATTGCTTATTTTGCTATGAAAAAGTCAGTTAAGAGTCTTAACAATGTTATTTTTATGCATTTCTTTATCTGGTCAACTAAGACCAGGTACAATATTATATAAAATATATACGTAATAGCTATATAAAATATTGTAGAATAAAAAAATAAGTATAGTAGTGATATGTCTATAACGATCCGAGTCTGACTGTAGGTACACTACGGTTATAGAGTGTAATGCAACTTACGGGAATGTATTTGTTTCCTTATAGTCATATCAAGCTCTATATTAGCAATTTCAATAGACAAAGGATAGAAGTTGGAGTTAACCGCCTAACTCACCATGTCGTTGAATAGGCAGATATTAATAAGGAAGAAATTTCAAAAAGAATTTCGTTCTGCCTATTAGTAAAAAAATTAAGATAAAATGTGTAAAATTCTTTCATTTTAACGTTTTTCTTTCTATAGTTGCTAGTTAGCTAGTAAGCACACAAAAACATTATAGAACCGTTCTACGTAACGATAAAAATAGGGGTATAGGTACATACTCTTGTTCTTAATTTGTGCAATAAAGTATTATTATTATCATTAAAAAAATAAATTATTTTTGCCATACAATATCAATATCGTTTTTTATTTTTCGTTGTATCCTTGCAACTTATGCAGACGGAACATGGGAACGGAACGGAGCGTAAGACACGCCCACTTTCCGCTGTTTTAGTACCCATATCATAGCAAATAAATATTATATATAGCTGTAATTCTATTTCCTATTTAGGCCTACAACCTATAGTTACGGGGAAGACGCCGACAATGTTTGGCAGCTTGCCAGGAATATCCGCCAGATTCAGAACTTTGAAAGTTGGTCCATTGTATGAAAGTATATTATCTACTCCTACAAAAAGTTATTTTCCTTAAAAAAAAGAGCCTTAATATTAGGTAGTTTCCGAATTTGGTTATAAGATTGCTACAATAATATGTATTGTCTGCTACATCGCTGTCAATGAAATATATATATATAGCTATATCGAAAAACAGAACAATGATTTACGAAATATAATGAGTATACTGCTAGAATCTAAAAATACTGTAGAGCAACGTCGTTCTATTACAGGAGAGGGAAATTAAAATGAATTTACTGGATTCAAACTTCTTCAAGGAAGATCGATTTTCTTTTGCTTTTGGTTTTAACAGCCATTTTTGAGTTGCGTCTTTAAATACGCAATTCATAATGTGGAAGAGAAGAACAATACTATATTCTGTTCCTTTCTTCTGTTAGTCGTGACTTATCTATAAAAGAAAGTATATAATAATAGTAAATGTTTATGAATTTGATAACCTAATTTCAGGTAAAAGTACACAGTACAGTACAGAAGTAGTAAACTATTAGATACAAATTAATTTATTTATAAGAAAAAAGGATACAAATCCTCTAGAGGTATCTCATTAATAGTCGTCGAGTTTACTCGTAGGTTAACTAAAAGTAGTTTTCAGGAGCATGGTTAAACAAGTCCATAATCAGTTTTATTTTTGACGTATCAAACATTGTACAAATGTTGAAATATTTTTTAAATATTAAATCATTTTATAAATCTATAATATATATGTAAATGTCGTATACGAATAGAATAATGGCATTGGTGTCAACTCAATTTCAAAGTGTATGCAATTTGTATCATCGTGTATCGGTGTAAGTGAGCGTAAAATTAGCACCAACATGCAGACCGAGAAATAGACAAAATTATATCGGCACATGCAAATCGTGTATTAAACAGTACTTTACTTACCTAACGATAGACTAGATTCCTTTGTGAGGCGATCAGGAATGTTCTCAAGCAGTATTTACCTGTTACCGTTCGCTTTGACTGTAGCTTCAAATTCCTTATAAAAATAAAATAAATATGTGTTATAAACAAACTTAGATGTGATTCCATCTTCTATAGAATCAAGATTCCACATACTTATATATTAATAAAAAATATTAGAATTTAAATTTCAATAAATTAATTTAATTTTCGTTCTGTACTTATAATCTATCTAACTTCTTTCGTAGCAATTTTTTACAAAAATGAGTGCGTAGACATGGATACTATAAAATTTGTTTTCTAATGTTCAATAAATGAAATGTTTGGTTATTATAATAATAAAGAGATGAAAATAACGAACAATAGAAAAAATACGTACTAGTATTTCTTTAATTTCATATACTTTAAGAGCGGTCCCATGGTGTAATGGTTAGCACTCTGGACTCTGAATCCAGCGATCCGAGTTCAAATCTCGGTGGGACCTTGATTTTTATTTCTTCCTCAATTAATTTTTTCCTTTATTCCATTTTTTTAAAGTTTAGTTCTCAAAGTATATAGTACGTCACTTATTTACAACAAGTATGTTATTTATAATAATAAATTCAAAGAAGATACATTGTAAGTTATTATAGCAATTAAATATAACAATACAAAAAAGATTGTATTTGAAGGGTCACTGGCCGAAGCTATACAGATGTTTATTACTCTCTTAAAGATTTATTTTATAATTGAAATTTGGAAGACGAATGTTTTAACTGGATCCCGCAATTTGCAACCATAATATCTGAGCAATTGGAGTATATTTTGTTTATTACCCATTGGAAGTTTTTGTCAAAATAGGTTACCGTGGCTCAAAATCAGCCAATCCAAACGTGACTAGAATCTAAAAAATCTGTAAAGGATGTACCAATAATTGAACTGCGTCCGCTAAGTCATTAAATTGAATATAAACAAACATTTTTCATTTGAGGTTTTAAAAATGTTTAAGTAAAAACCGTAAGTGACAAAAAAAGTACTATTACTATTTATAAATAAAAAGTTACAACAGATGCAGCGTTGAGTTCTGCGACTCGTGAAAACGTGCATTGCGTTTACTTGAGTATTCTGAAGCAAGAAATCGGTGTAAAGTGGGGAAAAGAAGAGATTTATTTAGTACAGAGGGTTTTTACACTGCCATGCTTGTACGGAATACAGCGGGAAGCTAAAAATGTGATGAACATTTGTCGTTTCAGTTCCTGCTACTACTTATTTACTTAAACTATAACAGTTTTTGTTTACTTTGTGAGTCCGAAGTCTTCAGGGTTTTAATAACTTACAAATATAAATATTTATTATATTTCTCTGGCATTGTTAGTAAGTAATTAAAAAGATTTGTTACAATACCTACGTATTGACACGTGTGCGTAATAATCTGGCAAAAGTAGGAATATATATGTGCCACTCCCACTCCCAATTTCGGAATAAATATCGGGACCATATATCCGTCTTTGACTTTTAGTTATACATAACAGAGTTCAGACCTTCGTCTGGCAACACTGCTACGTGCATATTTTCTAACTATACAATTTTACTATAACTACAACGGATTTATTATCTAACTTTATTTGAGAAAAAAGTAACTTTATAAATAGTTACTTAGTTATAATACTGTACATAATTAAATATAACACTTAATCGTTTTATAAAATACGTATTTTAATATTGCTTAAAAAGCAAAAAAATTATTTTATTATTTCTAATAACCACACACTTAACCTGATTTCTTAATTTCGTAGCTTCTAAAGCTATATACCTAATTATATGCATAGCGTGTTAAAAAAAGTTGTACTTTAATTTCTATATGTATGCAATTATTTAAAAAGCGTGTTTATTTCATGTTGTATGTTGTTACAATTTTTGATATACTTCGCTACAGTATTTGGACACTTAAATGTAGAAAATTCTATGAAGGTATAATTTATATATCGTTACGTGAAGGTATCTTCCCCTGTACGTATCCAAGATGTAAAAGAAACTAAACGTCTCTGTCGTAATGATCGTCATTTCCACGGTATAATTATTTCTTGTAAAAAGTAAACAGTCAAAATATTTGACTCGTCGTTATTCGGACCTCGTCTTTAAAATATTACGGTGCTCTACCAAAAACCATCACGACGATATGCATGACAAGAATTTTAGTCAGCTTACGTTTAACATAATTCAGAGATTTAAATTACTGTTAAATAATTTATTACATATTCATTATGGATTTTTTAATTTAGAAGTTAAGAGAAAATGTTATAATCATAGATGTATCTACTTAGAAGAATTACCAATGGAAGTAATAAAGGGTTCTTTTTGTGAGTTTTTAAGGTAATTTTTTTTAATAAAATTTCTGAGATGGGCACAGGATTATTTTGGGGTGGACACGGTACGTAACACGTACCACTCGGACTTTCCAGCTCCTACGCACATGGACATAATTCACATAACAATAAATATATCTTCACATTACATTTTGTTAATATTTTTATTTTTGTATACGTCTATATAATAATTATATACTTACAAAAATAGACGTTATTTATTCGTCTATGACTTTCAGCTATAAATAAATTTTCAGGAAATATCTACAGAGGTCCCATGGTGTAATGGTTAGCACTTTGGACTTTGAATCCAACGATCCGAGTTCAAATCTCGGTGGGACCTATAAAGTTGTATATTCCTATTTTGTCTTCTTTTTTATTTTATATTTACGTACGTATGTGTTATTAAATTGATGTCATTTGTATAACTTTTTCTAAGAACAAATTCCTAAAGATGTTTACAGATGTTATTTGCGATTCGTTAGTGATAAATGGGAGGCATGGCGATTGGCTAGCCCTTAGGGCAAATAAAACAATGTACGGCCCACCGCCGGCGATTCCCAGAGCCGGCTGCATACACCGGCACTGGGTACGCTATGCTTGTTCCCATCGGCATGATACGGTAATGACCGAGACTCGAGCTAAACTCTGCCAATTTTCGACGCCGGCATCCGACTGTGTGGTGAATTTGTATAATGTTACATTCATATCATAACTTATATCTCTAATTATAATCATTATGTCGTTGTAGGCATGCTTTAATGAATATAACGTTTTATGTTTATTAAATATTTTTCTTTATAATACAATAACTATTTATTGAAGGTAAACGAAAAACTATTTATTTAGGAAACATCAGTGTCTTATCTATTGTTATTGGAACCTATTGGTTACCTATTGGTATACCTTGGGAACCAATAGGTAGATTTACTCAGTTCCACGCTTTATAAGCGTGGAACTGAATAAAAAGACACTTTTTTTAATATTCGTTTTTATATTTTATACGATAAAGTCTAACTTATACTAAAATGAATGGGTAGGTACATAATACATATGCGAAAGTGGAAAAGATAGGCAATATGCACGGTTGGCATAAATCAAATACAATCAGGATAATTGAATGAGATGGCTACCTGAGAGGTTAATTTATAGAGACTACAGACGTTGATATGCTTGCACCGTGGCATTGCAATGCCCATGAAAAAAAATATCTGCGTTTTACGTTTGTGGTACGGCTACTGTAACTTCTGACTGACAAAGTAATCTCACTCACCTGCAAGAGGAAGTAAGAAACGAAGGCCTTGCCCCCTGCCCGTGGCAGCAGACGTCGCCCTTAAGTATAGGCGAGTCGCAGTCAGGTTTATCGTAGATTTAAGCATTCTCTATTGAGAGCTACTCGCAAGGATGGATCCTGTACAGGAGTCTACAGGATCCAGCTTGGTTTTAACCTCTGCCTTCACGTGAGCATAATTTGTGGGGTTGCTGTTGAAATTGGGACAAAAGCGTGTGCTAGATGCTCCACACTCAGGAAGAGGTAGCGGGTAAGTTGTGTTGGCTCCATTAGATGGCGGCAGAGATGATGGGGCAAGTTCAGATTTTTACTAGCCTGCTTCAATCGACTGCTCAACGAAACTGAAGATACTAGAATTTGGAGCCAGGAAGGGCCTGAACCAAGTAGTGATCGAATTGTTCCCGGTTGGTGCGTCTGCGAGGCGGAGGCGGACGCCTCGGGGAGTAATAGTTAATGAGAGAGTCAGATTACCTGGTAAGCTACTAGAAAATCGTCATGTAGCAGGACTTGTTGAAAGTGTCGGAGTGCCTGGTTAGACATTAGAAAAGTGCCATTCGCGTGTCAATTGTGTTTCGTCGATTAATAGGTGGGCACATCTGGCTCAGATGTTGTAAATCCAAGACCTTACGCCGCACGGCCTTTTGTGATATCGAAAAATATTATAGAGTCAACAGGATCCACGGCTTCACCATTCAAGAGTACACCGGCGAAAGCCATTGTGAAAACAATTTTCATATGGGTGTTTTGAAAATCATACATTTAGTTGCTTTGCTATATAATAGTAAGTTAAAACCGGTGTAAGTTAGTAAACCGGTGTAGTATATTAAAGAGGGCAATCCATGCTTGACTCTTGGCATTCCAGTCGCTTGCAGAATGGGAATCAGAGAAAATCAGAAACTGTTTTATCTTTTTATTTAAAATGAGATTGGGTAGTCTATAAATTACGAGCCGCAGTTGAATACTCTGGACATAGATCTTAAAGAAAGATTTGGCGAAAGTTTTCTGCGAAAAAATTGTCACCATCTGTAATGAGTTTCGCTGACCAGCTCGGTGCCGGCCGACCTTATGATCTCTAAGGAGCCACTTACGGAGTGCCGTATTTGGTGTCATACCGAAGGCATTCCAGTAAATCAACCGCAATTCATTATTTCAACTTTCACCTACGTGAAAGGGTAATTATAAGCTATCTCTTTCACTTTGTTAGTGTACAAATAAAATCGGTATGTGATTAAAATAAATATACCAAATAAACAGAACGAAAGTGATGCAAACTGAAAGATTTTTCTATTTGAAATATTTGAGAAGATCATTATTGGACTATATTTGTATGTATAAACTACTTTAAAATCGTTGTTTATAAAAGCTATTGTTTATGTTGAGGCGTATAAACGCCTTATTAAATAGCTAACTCTGAGTATTGCAGCCTGGTCGTGGGGGGATTTAACATTTATTTAACAACTGGAATTGTACATACAATTGTACAGGAAATATAGAAAGAGTATATATCTTAGTGATTAAGACTTGGAGGTCTGTAGTGGAGCAGCCGCACTAGCGTGTGGCTGTAAACAACTGGTTGAGAGTTCGATCCTTACTCGGAAATGAAATATTTAATTTACCCTTCAAAGTTTCTTTTTCTAAATGTTGTGACATACTTATTTTAGTTTATTAAAATTTGTCTGTTTGTGCTTAAGTCTTACTGGGATGACACCTGATTTAGTATTTCGTTAAACAGTTAATTCTTAAAGAAATATTTCTTTGTAATATTTACGCACGCACGCACGCAGGCACACACACACAAATACATACACGCACACAAACACACATAAAAACAAACATAAATATTCACACATGCGTTGTCCACCAACCCCCTGCGTCGCGCAGTCGTCGTCGTGTGTATCTTTACTACAGGGTAATAATACCACGGGTAACATCTTTACTTTCTTCATTTGTCCGACATCTTTATTATTGTTTATTATACATTCTATCTTCCATTTAAATTTATTTTTTATTTGTTCTATATGCTACCTTTTTTGTACTTTTGGAGTCAATCGAGACACACACACACAATAAAAAGACAATATTTTTCTAATTATTTCAAATCCAATATATTTTTGTATAAAATATTTTTCAAGTTTTTTTTAGATACTTTTTAACATTACTTAAGTTATTTAGTTGTGGTTTGAAATGTAATACGAATTTGAGTAATAAAATATGAATTTGTGATTAAAAATGTCTTGTGAATTTAATTTGGAGTGTAAAAAATTAATTAGATGTAAGAAAAAATAAAGTAAAAAATGCTAATTTAAAGTTTATAAGCTATCTCTTTCACTAGGACGAGCGAAAAATGTGTAAACGTTAATAATGAAGTAAACCATTATATAATATCGATAATAATACATCTTAATATTAAAGAAGTCTTAAAGAATTTAATAAACAAACCAATGCTGATTTAACAATTTTTAGAGGATATCCTGTATCCTCAACTCGTACAGTTATGCATACAAATTTAAAAGACGCGTAAAGACTTAGGAGCAAAGAGGGTCACAGATATATTTTTAAGGACATCTTAAATTTAAAAATCACAATCGAAATAAAATTACGTATAATACATTTTTTTTTTCAGTTTTCACCTGTCGCGTTGACAGTCTTCCGCTTGTGGGGTACAAGCGTACGCCACTATTAGTCTCAACAAATTATACTATCATATATAATAAAAATACAAGTGGGCACAAGCGTGTGATTGCTGTGGGTTCAATTCCCGCTCGGGGAAATGAAATATTAAATATTTTTAAATAGGATATGTTCTTCGTTCTGGTAACAAGTAACAGCGCGGTGTTGAGCCCCACCATTCACCGTACAATGCCACACATTCGGCAGAAAGTGGGAACTGAACGTAGTGTCTAAACACTAGGTCCCCAAGTGCAAGATGCCAGCAAAAGAAGCTAAAAAAAGAATAATTTGAAATAAAATATTTGTCCATAGAGCGAATACAGATTTGCGGGGAGCGGATATGCACGCGCCCCGAGCAGTGGTCGGAGCGGCGGACTGTGTTCCGCTGCGCTAGTTGGTGGTGCTCTATTAGCTGCGGTAGCTGTATTAGCTGTGGCTGCACTGGCTTTTTATATGGGTGCTTTGCGACCTGATAATGGAGAACGTAAGATAAATATTTCACCTTAAACTTAGTATTATTACTAACTAACAGAACTCTATTGGAATGAGAATGGTATAAAATATAAACAATTATTATTTTTTTTTAGCAATCATGACATTTGAAGGCACCTTTCGAGTTACAAGAGGAGATGTGTATGGCGGCGTCCCAGGGAGCCCAGCATGGCGTGAACGCGCGAGACGATATGGGGCCTCACTACGCCAAGTTTATAGCGCACCTTCAGCTCTACGTCAAGCTTTTGCAGGAGCTTTGGTGACAGGATTTGGTGATAGACGACTTGACGTAAATTTTAAGCTGTACCTTGATAGAAGAAAAATACCAAGGTATGACACTCGGTTACTATTAATATAAATACCAAGTCACAAAGTCACTTATATTACAGTCTAATAATTTCATTTTTAAGTTTCTGTTTATGTATGATACATTTGATTTTCAGTTCTGTCACCAATATAGAAGAAACCTTAAAGGGTATATTAGTACAAGATTTAATTTCGAAACATCCATCTTTTGGACAAATTAAAATAGATACTTCAAGTATAATTATCAAAAGGGATTTACAACATACATATCATTCCGAACAATTTGTAAAAGAAGCAATGAATGAAAGTATGGCGATAAATAATTCGAAAATATTACCTTCGAATACAAAAGATAAAACTTTACAGAGTAGAATAGGAGTAGTTCGCAAAACTACACTTAAACCTAATTTAGAGTCTAGAAACGATCCTGATGAACCAGATATTGACACTGAAAATATACCCGTTGTCCAAGGATCTTTTCAAATAACAAAAACCGAGGCCGATATAACTGAAAATAAACATGCAACTCAGAGTCGACATGAAGAAAAATTGAACCATAAACCAGTTACTACACCAAAAACAACTACAACAACTAAAGCTACTACAACTAAAACTATTCCAACTAGAAATACTACCGTTAAACGATTTTCTTCTACTACGCCAAAGAGCCGGCCTTTTACTATTAAATCGTCGTTCAATATTAAACCAAAGATAGAATCAGTTTCAAATGGAAATAAAGATGAAATGAATGTACGCGAATCTTCACATACTTTACCAACAATAACAAAATCAAGCCCAAGTATAACGACGACGTTTAGAACTTCAACTACAAGTATTCCAACAACGACAAAAAATGTATCACAAATATTATTTGATCTTTTAACAAACGAAAACCATGATAAGGATTTGCCCAAAATTGACACATTATTTACAGTTCCTCATGTAATTGATAATGAACCCTGGAGACCGATAACACGCCCGTACTATGAGGTAACTACTGTAAAATCTACTGTACTGAATAAAGAAATAGTTGACTATGAAGCGAAAGACAGAATAGGTATAGCGGAAGTTGTTGAAGATGTAGGGTTATTAGAGAGTATGCTAAATCCTGAGCCTATTAAAAAGCAAATTGAGAAATCAACGCGTACACCATCAGTTCTATATAATATTGATCCACAGTTAGCTGCCGACGTATATGTACCTAGTCCAGTTTACACAAGCTTTACACTACCAGCTTTTGCACCTCCATTAAAAGACATGGAGACTTTAGGTTCTAGCTTTCCTAAAGCACATCCTCTACCCGTCGATAAAATAAGCGGTGTTGTAGAAGTAGTAAATGAAAAGACATCCATAAATGATTATAATGACGGAAAGCCTGTTGAAAGACCACCAAAAGATAAAACAACATCTGTTACATTAAATGTAGTACAATTTGATCAAAATGATAACAATACTGAAAAATTGTCCATAGAAGGTTCATCGATAGTCAAGAAGCAAAACTTAACTTCTACTAACAAAATCACTAGTACTTCAATAAGAAGTACAATTGTAATTGAACAAACAACAACCACAACTGGTTCTAATATAGATATGGCTGCGGAAATTTCGACGAAAAAGCCTTTAAAAAATAAAACTAACAATATAACAATACATAACACAACTAAACGCCCTAACAACAAAGTATCTATTATACCCCCAACGAGCTTACCTCATCATACTTGGGAATTAGTTAATACTTCCACAAACACTAATGAAACTCAAATAAAAATATCTCCACAAAAATATTACAATGATACATTGCAGGCGATAATAACAAAAAATGAAGCCATTTCTCCTAGTACTACTCCAAAATTTCCAAATAAAATATCTATTTTACGAAATATTACAGATTTAATAAAAAGATATTCGCAGAATACTTCTAACAAGCCTATTGAATCATCGACTCCTCATCCTGTAGAGGAACCAAAGAATGATTTTGTTAATATAAAAGATGAAGAAAAGAAAGATCAAAGTGAAATGGGATCTGTAGAAGTTGTGTTAGATGAAGAACTTGAAACTACCACAGCTAGAGTTATTACTTTGATGCCAGCTAAATCTAATTTAGGTATCAACAGACCACTGCGTCCTCGACCAATACTTAAAGGGCAAGCTCTAAAAGAAAACAAACGAAGTTTCATAGAAGGTACTGATTCAGTTATTGACCATGAAAATATTGAAGACGTAATTCACGATTTATCTGAGAACGTTCCACAGGCTTCTGAAATAGTAACAGTTTCTACAAGTCTTAGTGAGGTTATAACAAAAGAGGGAGCTTATTCTGATATAAGCGATTCGTTAAAGCATGTAGTTTCTATAAACAATCCCGCTTCAAGTGGTAATAGATTACCTAAATCTAAAGAAGATTTTATTTACACACAAGATAATAAATTTATAAAGGACATTTCAGAGAACACAGATAAATCCATAATCCCAAATGGTACTTATAGAGTTTCATATCATGTGACAGGAAGCGTAAGTAGCAAACAAGCCAATAAAACACAAGACCTTCCTGCATACGAACTTGCTTTAGATCCGGATGTCGTACTAGAAATACCAAACAATCAAACAAGTACTTTAACAATAGATAAATTACGACAGTTAGCGAGCCTTGCGACTATCTCTGATTATAAAAACAACAGTTTGTTTCGTGCTCCCGGCGGAATAATTTCCACTAAAGCTATTCCATCTAGCTACACGTTAAATCAAGCAGGATTTAAAATATTAACAAAAACTTATAACAAATTTCAACATTCTAAGCAAGATGACAATAATTTAGGGAAACCAGATAAAACTTATAGTAAGCCATTCGATACAAAAGCTCTGAAAGAAAAAGATGTGGTTAAATCAAATAATGGTATGGATAATAAAATACTAATTTTTATTATATTTTTAATTGCATATTCTTCTTAAAGAATTTTCTTTTACAGAAATATGTAACACTACAACTTCGTTCTTATGCGCCAGTGGTACGTGCATACCAGCGACGTCTCGATGTAATAGATTATTAGATTGTCCAGGAGGTGAAGACGAACGTTCATGCTCTTGTGCAGATTATCTGCGCACTGAATTCTCGCAATCAAAAATTTGCGATGGTTTTGTCGATTGTTGGGACTATTCAGATGAAAATAAATGTGGTAAGTTTATAGGTAGTTCTCATATCCTAAATATATCGATACATATTATTAAAGTTTTGAATAAGTAGAATAATAAATATATCTTTGCAGAATGGTGCAAGGAAGGCCAATTTGTATGTGCTAACGCTCGCCAGTGCGTCGAAACGGTTAAAGTATGTGATGGTATACCAGATTGTCCTCTTGGTGATGACGAAAAAAGTTGTGTAGCTTTAGGTGACAATATAGAAAGCAATGAAGTCATTCCTTACAATGAGGAAGGTAAGTAAAAAGAAAAACTTATGTACTCCTTTTTACTTCCAATAACAATAATTTTATAAGTGTTTTTTTTAAGGTTTTGTGATGGTGCGTAAGCGTGGCGTTTGGGGTAGATTGTGTGTTGAGAACTTCGAGGACGTAGTGTCACAAGCGCATAGTACGCTTAAGTTACCTGATTTAGGCAAAGCCGTGTGTCGGGCGATGACATTCCAGTAAGTATTTTCTTTTAAAACTAGCGACTGTAAGTTTAATCTATTTCATTTATTCATCTCACTTAGTTTTAAGTTCTAATAACATAATAACTCTTAAGACAATATCTATAAATTGAAAACTAAAATTTCACCTAAAGGAGCTAATATTTTGTTGAACTAAATATATTAAGTAGACGTGACTTTTTATTTATTAATCGATTTAAATGAAACCAACATCTAATCGTTGGACAGTTGTCAAAATATGATCCGGAAAACAGCATTTAAATTTGTTTAACCGTTTCTGAGATTAGCTTGCATCCAAGCGCACAGACAAACAGACAAAACTTTAAGATCACCATTTTAAGCCCTATTTAATAAACGTCCTCTTATATAATTTTTTAACATTTATATTTAGATATGGAGTATGAAATATTTATATATATATATTTCATTTACAGACAGTGATCACACCGAATTATTATAATACTAACAATTTACGACGATCCGCTAACTGCTGTGCTAACATATTTCTATAAAAGGATACTGACTGTTTGTTTCAGCGACTCACCATGGGTACGTGAAGCCAGAGAAGGCCGAAAACTTAGCTCAGAAGGTTATTGGGAAGTTTGGCACAACGCTCACGCCCGCGCTGCTGACACTCGTCTTACTTTTAAACGGTCTAGTTGTGCCCGTCATAGAGCTCTAAGAGTTCGTTGCAAAGATCTGGACTGCGGTATACGACCACATGCAGATGCTCAAACGCCTAGGTGAGAGAACTTAAATAAGTCATAAAAAATATAAAACAATACAATAATATATATAATTGACCTAAAAGCTAAATAAAATAGATAATTATATTAGTAACAAACAACTAAAATAAATTGACAATTTAATTGTTTATCTGTCAAAGTATCTCGTGGGATTGAACAGAGTTTAGAGACTTTAGTATATGCTATGAGCGACTACGCAGTTGGGTATCGGTGGCGTTGTGTTGGTTAGGGCAGTTAATCACGAGCGCGTGCGGTGGGGCAGGGTGGTGGGCGGCGGCGGCGCGGCGGCAGGCGCCTGGCCGTGGCAGGCGGCGTTGTACCGCGACGGTGACTTCCAATGCGGCGCTACTTTGATATCAGCTGAATGGCTCCTCTCTGCTAGCCATTGCTTCTACCAGTAAGTAAATATTTAGTATACCATAGGTTACGTATAATTTCATATCTGTTTTCTTCAGCTTTACGTTTTTCCCTCCATAGAATAGCGTAAGCAGTGACAATCTAAATTCACACAGGCTACCCAGTGACAGTTAGCTCTCGGTTTTCCGTCGAACATTCCACTGTGTGCGTGAAGTAGCAGAACTCAACGCCGTGCAATTCCGTCCAGAGCGAGGATATGAAAATAATTCTGTCTCCATGGGACGAAACATAGACTATAAACACGTTTTTGAACATTCTTCAACTGCGTCGCAATGGCGTTAATATCCTTGTATTATGAATATATAAACATCAAAAAGATTTCCAATTACATGACGATCTTCAATTTTCTATTACTTTTACAGAGCAACCGAAGCTCATTGGGTTGCCAGGCTGGGAGCATTACGTCGCGGCGCGTGGCCACGCGGCCCCTGGGAGAGAGTAGCGCGTGTCAGACAAGTGGTGCTACACCCGCGATATGCACCGCGTGGCTTCAGAAACGACATAGCGCTGTTGCGTATAGATCCGCTCGCTTTACACGCTCGCCTCAGGCCGGCGTGCCTGCCTCCGTCGAGAGCGCAGCCCCCGGCCGGACACCATTGTACTGTAGTTGGTTGGGGACAATTATATGAACATGAAAGAGTTTTTCGTAAGTGCACTCCTAACAAGTTATTTGAATACATACTAATTATTAAATATTGGTATTGTTATTTCACATCATAATAACGGAAGCAGACAGGTTTGAGATTGTTATTAATTAATTTAATATAATTAATTTTCAGCCGACACGTTGCAAGAGGTCGAACTACCAGTAATTTCAACAGCGGAATGCCGACGACGTACTAGATTGCTGCCGTTGTATCGAGTCACTGACGATATGTTCTGTGCGGGGTACGAGCGCGGAGGTCGTGACGCCTGTCTCGGGGACTCGGGTGGGCCACTAATGTGTCAGGTATCTATAGTATAACGAATTAAATATATGTATGAATGTAGTAAATAAATAATATAATGAATATTAATGTATAATTAAACATACAAATAGATTACGACAGAAATTCTAACATAAGCGTCGGACATTAATGTAGGTATTTGTGTCTGAGTAGCGTCAATTTCTGGTGATAACGCAATGCTATGCAACGTATATTGTGAAGTGGTGAAGTGTATTGAAAATGTCCAAGCTGTTCGAAATATTTTTAACTACTAGCCGGTACCTTTACAAATAGTGTTCACTTGAAACGACAATAATTATTGTCATAACAAATTTTGCAATGAAAATTCGTGTTCATACAAAGACACCATGTAAGTGTAGATGTACAGTGCCGTAGTTTATTCTTACCTAAGGAGCATTCGAAAAACGGCTATACCTAATAGTAATTTAATTAGTAATTTAATTTTTACTGAAAAATGTACCTGATATTTATATATAAATGACATTATTTTGTTATTCCAGGAGTCAGATAAATGGTATATTTATGGTGTAACGAGTAATGGATATGGATGCGCGCGAGCGAACAGGCCGGGTGTATATACTAAAGTGTCCCACTACATCGACTGGATAGATAGCATTATGGCAACCTACACTCCTGTAAAAAATGAAACATTTTCCTTAAGTGATGATGATTCTAATGAAGATTTCTACTCAGATTTAGAAGCTGCTGAAAACAAAAGAGTTTTTCATAAAATACATGACACTTGCCGAGGTTTTCGGTGCCCACTCGGCGAATGTTTACCTGCTTCTAGCGTTTGCAACGGCTTCCTCGAGTGCTCCGACGGCAGTGACGAGTGGCAGTGCACTGAACATCCTAATTCGAGTAGTTTTAATCCAGATTGAGATAGCAATGTATCAAATATAATTTATAGCCAGTAATAATAGTTTACTACTCAAAGTCGACTGATACTTTATAAGTAGGATGTAAGATGTGTCGAGTAAAGAGAAATGTCCAATGTTGTATCTCAGGTGACTCAAAACTTTTCTAAGATAATTTAAATTTATATAAAAATGTCTCTGCCATAACTGTCTCTTGGGCTTTTGTATATATAGCTTTAATATTGTCTGTCTGCCCAATCTGTTGTATAAGTATGCTAATATATAAACTATTTATTCACTACACATGGAACGCCTTTTTCGTTTGAAGCAGTTTTCAAATGGACGACGCACGCCATGCAAAAATAAATCTTAATAAAATCTCTGTATTTCATTTTTTATAATTACAAATTTTGTATTTTTAATATATATTTAATTACTTTTGGTATTTTCAATTAATATCATTTTACTGAAACTAAATTACATAGAAAAAAATATTGTATAACTGTTAATGAAAATATTTTGGTGGCTGTGGCTTGGCGGAATCTACACTAATTCCAGCGTCCTGCTGAGTTAAAAAAAGACATTCGCCTATTAGATCTAAAATAATAAATAAATAAATAATAATATAATAATAAATAAATAAATAAAATAATTATAGAGAAAAATAACAACACGTCTATACTTAAAAATTATTATAATATTCCGACAAATAAATTAAAATATGTTCAAAATAAGAATGGCGTAATAAATAATTACAATTCTTATCAGCGAAGTCACGATAGTTATGAAACACAGATCTTGATGAATTAACAATCATTTATATCATAATACTTTGATTAATACAATTATTTTTATTATAATATTAAAACTGTGAATGTATAGATAGATAGATGTCTTGATATAAAATTATCTGAGAACGTTCACAAATGAAACAAAAACAGTTACATAGAAAGTAATGTTAGAAAGCTCATACTAAATAACGCAGTCGACGTATCGGGGTTTTAAAATCACTCTATTAAGTTACAGATAGTCACATCGAAAATTTCAAGCTTGGAGATGAACATTTACTTTATATTTCTAGTGAGCAAAAATAAAAATATAAATACTAATAATATATCAAATTATATTAATTTAAAATACAATAAATTATTATTTTTTATTTCTTTTAAAATCAATAATCAAAATTATATCGAATCTCAAGAAAATAACAAAAAAATAAATAATAAAAGAAATAATCAGTACGTAGATGTCCATCTCCGTTAATAATTCCACACTCCTTACATCTATGCTAAGACTATACCCGTACCAAGTGGTACTCCGCATTATAATTCCGAATTCTAATGAAAAATACAAAACACGTAAGGAACATCTCAATATCCACATAAAGGCCAGTAAATACTTGAATGTTAGATAGTTATTTCTACGTCATATTAGATTTATCTTAATAGTTCTAGGTTCGAGCGAAATGAGCAACAAATTATTTACGATGTACACTTAGTAAGAAAATTAGACTGATAATGAGATTGGGGATCTACATCAATATTATATAGTATATATACGTACCTGCGTTGGTTTAAATTTTGTGCACGATGGAGGCGAGACGATCTAATTCGTGCAAAGTGTAAGTTTGCTTATTTAAAGGTAAATCTCACTTCGTGTGGCAAGTGACATGCAGGTGACACGCGACGTGTTACGATGTTTCAGAGATTTTGTTGACTGTTAAATATGGATTAATCACATGTTATAAATATTGCTTTAAGTTACTTAGCTCTTTTAATCTTTTATAAGAAAAATGTGTTTTTACATATGGGTTACTTGATTTTTTGTGTTTTCTCAAGACTAACAAACCAACATTATAACATTGTTTTCTACTAAAATGTAAGTAAATACGATTTACTGCGTTCGGTTTTATATCTGTCATAAAGTGATTTCCTCTACATATTATATACTATTAGATAATATCATGTACGCGACTGTACATGTACTTGTGTTTTAGACATCATAACACAATGCGCGTGTTATATACAATAAAATACGGCGAGTCCCCAGCGATTGATACGACTTAGCCCTTGCTCTCGACGGGCGTCGTGATGAGGCCGGTGGACTTGTTCAGCACAGTCTTGAATTGCTCAGGAATAGGGTGCTCCGACTGAAAGTTAAATTTATTTTAATATATTTTTTTAAATCAATGGTTGCTGTGAAATTTTATAATAATAATTTTTTATACAATAATAACCAGCTTCACGCCGTATACCCGCACATAGCAGAGTAGGCAGAGGGAACTTGTCAAGATACTCCGTCCCGAAATTCCACGGAAATTGAGGTATTACATTTGTGCGCTGTCTTGTTATTAGAACGAAGATGAATATATTAAATACTTAAACTTTCATTTAAAAATATTAAATATTTCATTTCCTCGAGTGGGGATCGAACTCACAACCTATCGCATTCACAGTCACACACATGTGTCCCTGCGCCACGACACGACAGCAAACTCTATTTTACATTCAAAATGTGCAGCTTGTAGCATAAATTGCAATAAAGAACTAAATAGATACGTACATAGTCGCCATTGCCCTTTGGCACGAGCACATTCATTTCCGAGGACTTGGAGGACACGATCTCCACGGCCAGCGACTCCTCCGACAGGTAGATCTGGCAGCCGTCCGTCTTGTCAATCGAAATGGTTGGGACCTTACCCAGTACCTGAAACAAAAAGATCAATTTTTACGTGTTGCGTAAGATACTATTTGAGGCCCGTCTTGGCACAGGGACTCAAGCGTGCGACTGTAAAGAATGTGGTTGTGGGTTTGATCCACTCGAGGACATTTCCTCGAATCCTTTAAAATACTTAATATTTTCATTATTTGGCTCTAGTAAACAGGCTAAGCGCGGTGTTGAGTTCCGCCACTCAACACGCAAGGCCTAACATTGGCGAAAAGTTGGGAAAGGAATGGAGTATTATCTTAACACTAGGTTCCCGACTTCCCTCTGCTACTAAAAAAAAATTAGATACATTTTATCGGCTCAAATAACCACAAATTTATATAAGTCATTTACACACACAATGCAGAATTATAATATTGTCATTATATAAGTAGACTCGTATTGCTTATACAATTTTTATGTATTTTAACAGGGGTTATGTACGTTTTCGCATAGATTCGTATTTCCAAGGTAAAAAGAATTAGTGGTAAAATAAATAATAATTTCATTGAACAATTTAACGAATAGAATCTTTACTTTAAAGAAATTATGTCCGATTAAAAAATTTGCAAGAAGTGATATAAAAATAATATACCCATATACAAAATTATTGTATAACTGCAAAACTAATATATTTCGCGAAGCTATCACACACTTGTACAGTAAGCGATTAGCAAGCATTTTGTATTGTACCGGGATATACACAAATACAATCTCTTTAACAATAGAGAAAATTAAGAAGACTATTTAGAACGTCACAATTTGACATAATAAACTTTTGATTGACGTCTTTTTAGCACGCTTTACAGCCGATGAAAACTTTATTCAAATAAAATAAATATGATTTGAATTTCATGTTTTAGATGTTTAGAAATATAACATTAGGTACTTTAGCAGAAACTAGTTCGAGCAATGAATTTCGAAGAGCATTTTCCACAAATTACTGTGAACGAAGTCAAAAATGGTGACATGATATCAGTTTTATATGAGTATTGGCAATTTATATTAGAACAATTTGGAGTACCTTTTTGCTACTTCATTTTTAAGCTTATTTATGCCGTTTACATCCATTGTTCATTGTTTAATGCGGTACTATCTTTTTGTTCTTTTATTAAATTCGTACAAAAAAATATTAAATAACATCTTAAATTTGTTTTTGTATAGATGATATTTTTAATAAAATGTATTCCGATGGGAATTTATGTACACAAAATTATAAACATCTATGTTTCATCACGAGAAAAAATTAAACAACAACAGATAGATATAGAAGATATAAAACTACAGGTTACGGAGCTATCCTTATGTATATTGCATATAAACTTCATATGGTTGAACGTCCATACGAATCAATAATATATTTTCAGATCCAAATAGTAAACACTGTAAAAATAACCATGCGGTGCTCGGAATTTGCAGAGCGTGGACAATTATTAAGGCAAAAAGTTGAAGAGTTCCATAAAGTCAGAGCGCGAGTCCGAGAAATGATTGAAATCAATGAAGAACTTAAGAACATAATCGATCGACAAACTTATAATGAACGCTTGTACGTCAATAACGTGTCTGAAGAAGGTAGTTACTGACGGCGCCCTAGTGTAACAAAATAATAAATTAAGTTCAGTAATAACTATGGTTTGATTCAATTACAGATTTTCGTTCTAATTTTTAAACTAAATCACCTTCAAACAACTTTATAAACACACTTAAATAACAAAATTTCAGAATGTAAACTTATTGTGGAATTACTAAAAGAACTAAAATACGATCAAATGGGGGAATATCAGGCAGATAAAAATAATTGCTGCCAATATTCCAGTGACCCTGTAAATTGTGACTATACTGGCTATATGGCACCTGGCATGGCTAATGAATCTGGCGAACCCGGCAA
The DNA here is from genome assembly GCA_035584415.1 of Eueides aliphera. Lineage (NCBI taxonomy): Eukaryota > Metazoa > Arthropoda > Insecta > Lepidoptera > Nymphalidae > Eueides > Eueides aliphera. Next base: position 11,128,046 of record JAXGGP010000002.1, read on the forward strand.
TGTTGATAATATCGAAAACACTTCAGTCAGCAACGAAGACAAAAAGGAAGGTTATCACATCAAGATAGCAAAAGTAACTATTGTTTACAAAGTTGCATATCTTCGACACTACATAAAACTGAGAAAAGGGAAATCTAAATTAAAAAAGAAGGTAAAATAGACACTTAATTATCATACAATAAAAAAAATTAAAGTGCATAAGTTATGTTAAAATTACAGATGAACGCCGTTAAGAAATTACTCGATGATTGGCAAAAGACATTAAACATGGTCATAAATAATAACACACTATCACTTCTGAATTTCGAAATGCAAAATATGAAAATGGCACCAAACGTAGCTTTAGGGGAGTTACCTAAGTTAAATTTCAACAATTCCTCGGATTCCGACAGTGATTTCAAAAACAGCGCCAATAGTTGCTACGACGACTACGTAATGAGCTGGAGATATAATGAATGCAGGCCCGTATATGATTATGACGTATGTATGAAAATCTTATGATATACACATATCAAAAATGCCTGAGGTATTTAACTAAGTTAATTAATAAAGAAATATATAGTTTATTAATGACTTCTCTAAATTCCTTAAATATTATGAAATCTTCGGAGACCGAAAACATATTTCATTATTCGCTATTCCTAACCTTTATAACTTTATAAAGTTCTATATTAATGAGTTTACAATAATATTTTAGAATACTAACATGGATACATCGGTTTTGAGAAAATGCTCAGATGATCACGAATATTATAATATGTATAATGGCGAGGAACAAAATTGCGATAACAACAGGGCGTACGGAGATTTATTTATTGTGCCCGAAGAAACAAGAAGCCAAGTGGAAATAGAAAAAAATACCCCGTATGATTGAGTGGAAATTTGTTTTATATTGAGCCCCTAATATTATATAATGGTTTTTCTGATAGCTATTAAATATTGATTTGTTACGTCTTATTTAATTTACTACTCACTTTATTAAAAAAACTCATCTACCTCATAATGAGTCATACATCGAGCGGAAATAACATAGCATAGCGGTGGATACGTGTATGTTGTCATATACATATATCTACGGCTACGTAGTACGAAGGCACAGATAGTACTGAGATATTTATTATTTTATAAAATCAAAAAGCAAAAACTAACACCAACCGTTATATTTACCATTTGCTATTTTAATATAAATTATAATGATCCAAATCTGAATGGATATCGAGGTATCCTTTCAAGCGAGCGCCAGAAGCATTTTTATATATTATAAAAGAAATATAGCCAAGTCCCGGAGAGAACGCAGCAACATTCACAGACGAGTATAACAAAGCAACAAAGCCATCATAAATATGCTAATATCTTTGCGCTACGTTCTTCATCATATTCACAATTACCATACACGAAAAACAAAAATATTCATCCTGATAAAAGAAAATAAATAAATGAAGGCGTAAACATAGAAACGGTGTCGGATTATATTTCTCTAAACTTTTCGTATGCAACATAATAGTAAAAAATATTCAATAAGTTCGTTAACAGCGAGTAATATATGGTGGTTCGTGCTTCACCATAATTAGTCGACAGTTGTCATTGAATTCTATTCAAGTCTGTCACACGTGTGCATATTGAATATATATTAAGTTTTTATATTTAGTTTTACACATTTTATTAGCAGTAAAGAAAAAACTTGAAGGAATATGTTAAAAGGGAACACAATGTTTACGTTATACTTCGTGTTTCTACTTCCCTATCGCAGTACATGTAATGTATACAAAAAAAACTAAGGCCTGTCGTGGCGCAGCGGCACAAACGTTCGACAGGCAGGCTTTGGGTTCGATCGGAACTCGAATAAATTAAATATTTAATATTTTCATGTTTGTTCTGGTATCAAACCGCTTTTCCGAAAGGAACAGAACAGAGTGCCTAAACACTTGGTTCCCAAGTTCCTTCTGCTTACCTCGCTATGTACGGTAAGCGAAATATTACAAAAAATTTCTACAAATTTAATTAATAGTTAAAGGGATCAAAGTAATCCTTATGATTTTAATTAAGAAGGTATAAAAGAAAGTAAAGTACTATTCATCAAGCGTTTCCGATGAAAGCGTAGCTTCATACCGTCTATAAATAAGAATATACATAACTGTTAACGCCAACAAAGTAAACAACAATTATTACTATTCGGCATTTTCAGGCTTAATATAATGTGAACTTGATAACGTGTCAAATTGGATATCGACCGCACATTATGTCGGATTGGCCAAATAATAAGTCAGTTATTTTGGCTGAAATTGAGTAAAGGGCGTGTAAGCAATAAGCCACGGCTACGTAATTAAATACATAACTTCCTCATTGACATACGCGTGGAACCGCAAATGTTTCGTATTAGTTATTGACTCAATCAATGAATTGTGAACAAAGAATGTTTCAATATTAGATGATTGATTATAATCAACTGCCATACTCCAAACATTGCATTATTTATTATATATATCCAAGCCATCATACCAAAACGATGATTACGAGTTCGATTCCTGCTTAGCTAAGGTAGTAAGTAAGGTAGTAAGTTGCAATGTTGGCTTCCAATCCTACACGTAATTTTTTTCTACTATGGTATATGGAAAAGACTGTAATAGAAATCTTCTTTTTGTTAATTTCATTTTGTAAGTATATTGAAGGTACAAACCTGCATTTGCACCGACTGGCAGTTAACAAACTCCACACTGGAGACGAGATTGTCGAACACCACGGAGCACTTAGTACAGGAGTCGAGCACCACGCCGTTGATCTTCCCGCGCACGGTCAGCGCGGAGTCGCGGCAACGGAACATGTACACCACGTTGTTCATCTCCGCGTTCTCCACAACAAGACCCGAGTTGCCTTTTTGGTATTCCTGGAAATTTATCCGTTAACTATAGAATTACTTATGTTATTTATTCGATAGTGGCCTGGCGCGAGATGTGAAATACTCAGCTTCATGCTGTATCCCGCACATGGTAGGGTAGGCAGAGGGAACTTGGGAACCTTGTGTTAAGACACTCCGTTCCACTTCTGTTCCCCACTTTCCGCCGAATTTGAG
>JAXGGP010000002.1:11131253-11144239 GCA_035584415.1 Eueides aliphera
ATATAACGCAGCATTCAGTAGTTCAACCAACCAAACAAACAAATTCTTCAGCTTTTAAATATTAATATCTACTAATATGTTTAAGCATTAATTATTCTTCGGAGTTTACTGTATACTTATTGAACGATCAATAGTCACGACCGATCATTTATAATATATAGTAACACGTCTATCCTAAACTTGAAAAATTATTGTTTTTATTATTAATTAGTAAATTACTAAAATATTTAATAAAAGTAAAATAGGTACACAATTTAGTTATGAAATTTTTCTATTTAAATACTTCCGCGACTCATATTTACACAGAAATGTCGCTGAAGTATATATAATTCAAGGCTTCACAAGTCCTTTTAGCAAACTTGGTACAGTATAAAAGAAATTGCCTCGGGCTTTGGTGTATGAGCTTTTGTAAATCATACTTTCAAGATCCCCCACGCCCACATAGTAGATACGACCTGTTTGTGTACCACTTAGAAAATAAAAAAGGTTTGTGAAAGAGATATTACGCAAATATTTTTTTTGCTTTTATGGTGGATTGTATTTTTTCAATTATAAAAGATAAATGTAATCGTGATAGACAGTTATATGGATTTTTATTACTATGTGACATACTCATATAAAGCTCATCATAATATTTTCGCTCTAAGAATTTATCGAATTTACAACGGAAGCCGAAAACTGTCAAATTAACATATATAACATTATTATACATACTCTAAATATGTGAAAATAATGAAAGTCCCGGGGTTGATCATATAAGATACAATATAAGAATATTTCGTTACATTTTAAGGCCATATCGGTCACGTAAAATAAAATGTACAATTCACATTCAAGTTTTGAATAAAAATGTATAATTTTTTGCATTTTACCTTTTTTGGTAAAACAGTGGAATACACTGTGACCTAGAAATTGTGTTTAAAAAAATACGACACTTCGCTTATTTTATGTAGGTTACATACAAAGTGCGCATATAGTGGCAACACGTCTAGTTGACAGACGACTAAAATGTACCGTCTCAAGAAAGACCTTTTACCGTCGTAAAAGGAATATAACCTTTTAGATGACATTTTATTTGACTCAACCGAGGCCGAGTTTGAAAATTTGTGATATTTTTTTTTTAACTTTACTCCATATTCCGGAAATAGCAGGGTAAGTAGAAAATTTAATGACACGTTCTTTTCAGCTCTTTCCGCCGAATTCTTGAGGCATTGAGTGTTGAAATCAACGCCGCGCGTTACTTTATTAGAGGAGATAATTTCATTCGCTCGAGTTGGAGTCGAACCAACAACCGTGGCGTTTAAGGTTGCTTGTGCGCCTGCTCCACGACGGCCTCAATATAATAACATGGGATTGTATACTAATAAAACATAATAAACGAATGCAATGGTAATAAACGTATATATGTCTCTTTGGTAAATTATTAGTAGTGCCTATACTGTATTATACTATATAGGAACACCACAGAGATGCTGCTTATCATCAAGTGAATCGATTTTTACCAAGGGCACTCGACGAAGTATTGAGGCGATAAAAATGTTCAAATGACTATTTCTATATAAGAAATATATAATAATTTCGTTGAAGCATAAATATAAAGATATGTTGAAATTTTTAAAAGTATCTCAGAAAGTGTTGGAAACATCGTTATAACGTGCAATATTAGCTAACAACAACAATAACATGAATAAAATAAAGCTTCCAGAAGGTTTGCTTGAATACAATATGTCAGCAGGCCTAAATACATAAACAACCCAGTTAACTGTGTACGTACGTATCACGACTAATAATAATTGACTAGCGCATACGTGAGTTGTTTATACCATAAATTAGAAACATACAAATTTCTTACTTAAAAAATAAATTATTTTGTTTAAAAGACCAAATGTACATTAATTATCAGCATATTATGTTACTCGATAAAAAATACATTTCTATTTCAAGTAGTATTTTTTCTTAGTGTGGATTATGGAACAATCGTCTTTCAATCGTAATGGATCGGTTTTCTTTGCATAGACGTTATAAAAAAATGTTTTTAGTGGCATTTAATATTATGATAGAACCAAAACCAATTATTTTTATTTATTTTTTTCTGTTCGTTTGTAATTTTTACTTTTCGATATATGTAGATATTGTTTTTCGATATAATAAATAGCATTCTCTCTTGACATATGAATTTTCTTAGCTATAATGTATATGTAGCCAAAATTTATTAAAATTAGCTACAAAGAGAGCTTGATAAGAACCTATGGTCTGTTGTCGAATGGACGATATCCATTATTAATATTTTTTTTAATAAAAAACAATACTTACAATAATCCACTTCTTCCCGTCTCTAGTAAACACAGGTGGTTTATCGGGTAAGACGCCGGCGCCGGGCGTAGGTAATGCCTTGGTAGGCACTTTGGGAGCCGCAGCCTTGAACGGCGCCGGGCCCTGACGCAGCTGCGGGTTCTTGTGAGTTTGCATTTCCGATGTTACCTTACGGAGACCTGAATACAATGAATCTTTGTTTATCGCTATTTTAACGAAAATAATATCAATGTATTCAATATTACCTTGCGTAATGTTAGTAAAATAAAAAAATATAAGGTTAAGGTTAAAAAAAGTAACTGTACAAAAAAAGGTTTAAAAATTGTAAACTATGCCTATTTCTATTGAAATTGGTTTCTGATACTTTCTCTTCATATACGTCACAGATACATTGACTGATTCATGAAAACATACTTTATCTTATTACAGCTAAACCTAAAAATGACTAATGAATGCTACAAAATATATTTGTAACAGTTTGTGTTAGAGATTAGATAATTATAAACTGCTTATTGATACGAGACCAATACCTTACCCATTGAATATTAAAAATACGGCGCTCTACCCTACATTGAATCGTGGAAAAGTAATAAAAAATAAATAGGCAAATAGCACGGACGAGAGTGTATCAAGAGATGAATATTTTACTCCCGTATCCACTGTACATATACACTATAAATAAAATATTCTACAAGGTACATCTAGCTCATACGTTCTAAATCCAGTACAACGAAGTTCGCTCTTATAAAATCCATTCTCACGTTATAAAGGATCGTAAGAAGAATGAATAGCCTCGCTAGAATATTCAAATGTTATTTTTCCAGAACTTTTTAATGGAATTTGCAGCGAATTCTACATCGCATTGTTGATCTGAGGAATTGAAGTGGACGATTTTATACATTCAAATCAAAATTTTTAATCAACACAAATGATTCAAATGAACTATTCATAACTGAAGTAGCTTGTGTTTACGTACTTATTTAAAGTTTTGTTAGTTCATCTATAATTTGTAATTGAAACAATAAAACATGTTCAACATACTAACCTACTATATAAACATAACAAATGAATCAGAAGCTAAACTTATAGAACTGAAAATTGATTTGTTTGACATATGTATATATTTTGTTAGCCCTGTGTCGGTATAGACGGTGGGGGGGTGACTTACTGCTAGTGATAGCTTCTCCCTTGTTGATTTCCGCGAAGAGAGCGCTGCGGTCGTCGGCCGGCATGCTCGCGAAGTCCACGTCGGGCAGCGCGGGCGGCGGCGGCGGCATGCCTCCGGGCGGCGGCGGCGGGGCCCCGGCGCCTTTACCTGACCATTACGGACGAACATGCTTACAAACATGCTCACATTTTTATTAGCTAGTTGTATTCCCTGACATCCGGTATATAGCACGGAAGGCAGAGGGAACACACTGGTACCACCAGACTAAGTCTTAAAAATTACTTACTTACTTAGCTTCACGCTATATCCCGCACATAGCAGGGTAGGCAGAGTGAACTTGGGAACTTAGTGTTAAAACACTCCGTTCCACTTCCGTTCCCCACTTTCCGCCGAATTTAAGGTATTGCGTGCCGCGTTTTGCCTTGTTACCGGAGCGAAGAAATGAAAAGATTAAATATTTAAATTGAAAATATTAAACATTTCATTTCCTCTAGTCACGACAGGCCTCTTCAGGTCTTAAAACCAACCAACCGTTTGACGGTGTGCCGCTACGCCAAAACGGCCTAAACAAATTGATTTAATTTTGCAATGAGAGTAAAACAAGTATATTTTTATAACGTTTTTTAGTGGCTTCCGCGAATTTTCTCATATAGGAGATTGAGAGAATCTAGTGTGAAGACTTTTCGTTTATTCTTATATCTCATGTAAAGCACTTATAACTGTGTAATAAGACGTGCCGCCCTTTTCACTATCCAGAGCATTAATTATAACAAGATTAAATTTTAAATTTTATAACACCCTGACAAAAATCATCACTACCTCATCTCCTTAATGTCTCACTCCTCTTTTTACGTTGCGGGTTAATGAAATAAATATCATGATAAATAGGTATTTATAGTTAAAAATTCTTATAATATACATCTATACATCTATATGTTATAAGAATATATATCTATATATTATAAGAATTTCCGTCTGTACTCACGCATTCTTATTGTTCATTTTCATGATATTATGGACTTAGTACCTATTTTTTTGGTTTGGCTTCTTAATTTGTTGATTAGACCGATCATATATAAACGAATTAAGAACTTGAAATCTGCAATCCATAATTCATCATTTATTATTTCTTACAAACGATACGATATGGGCATATTCATTTGCAAAATTAATTTTGTCAAATTTATTTGCCGTGTGAAAAAAATTGGAAAATTTGTCTAAACGTAAAAAAACTAAACATTAATATTAAATTCATAATGCAGTAAAAACATTTAGAATTTAAATTTGAAGTTAGTTTCATACAACATTTGTGTATAAGATAAATATGCTGTTACTATACAAAAGTATTCAAATATCTAATACGGATTCTAATAATTACGTATAGTCATAAATCAAACAAATGCATTTACGCCTGCAAAACTAAGTTTGTCAATTTAATAAGAAAGACTTCCCGTTGACCCTTAAAATTTGTACGAAACCCTTGGGTTTGAATGTGACTCGCACTTAACATTCTTTTTTAAGCTACCATAACATAAGATCATCACATGACATGTATGAATTACAGCTGTAGAGTATGTTCGTATAATTTTATGATCCCGATCAAGTGTGCACTGCATGTGGTGTGCCATATCTTATTTTAAAGACTAATCGTGTTAGTGTATTGTTATTATTACTGTATAACGTCTATTCCAGTTTTAGAACATTTTAAATAAATATCCTTTATTACTAATACTAAGTAGTAATATTATGTAAATAAGCAAAATTTTGTATTTTAATTTGAATAAAACAATAATTGTTTTCGCTTATCCCGACAGAGTGGATTGTAATAATGTAATTAATGTTAGTTACTTCTTGGAAATTTTATATTTAATAAAAATCATTTATTTTTACACGATATCTTTCTTTTCATATATGTGTACATATATGAAAAGAAATGGAAAGACAATTGAAATGAAAAATTACTCAGACTTACATTTACAGTATTCAGAAATACATAAAATATATTTTATGAATATTGTACGATATCCAAAGTAAATCTATATATAACATAAATTTAACATTTTATTTCAATCCTAATTCAAAATACCTACTACGATCATAGGATTTTGTAAACTATTATTTCACAAGACTAAGAAGCAGAAACGTGTTAGCGATTGCTCAAATCGGAAGGAAGAATTATGTAAAACATCCCTTTTCACGAGCGTCCTGATAATATGAAACAATGTGTGTTTAATCTTTCTTAGGAAGTCTAATGTAAATTTTGTTTTTTTTAACTTCGGACAAATATACTTAGGCGTAATCGAAATAAGTCTAAATAAAAGGGATTATATCCACCGCTTCCACTTTTCATAGGAATTTGTATTTTGGTTACACTTTATTGATGTTACAGTTAATAAGAAGGCAAAGCGCGGCGTTAAGTTCCGTCACTCAACACGCAATGCCTCAAATTCCGCGGAAAGTTCTCTCTGCCTACCCTGCCATCTGCGGGATACAGCGTGAAGATGAAAAACATAAAAAATATTTAGACTAAGCAAATGTAAAACCACTGTATTTAAAAAATATTAAATGAATGCAGCGTGTTTATAAAGGTTTTTTTTATACTTCGTAAAATAACTAATACAGCATAGAGCTTTATTCTGTTTTAATTTCAGTAGAGACCTCTGAAACCCACAACGTCATATAGAACGTTAATATAATATTGAAAGCTACCTGGCACAACATATAATATACAAGAACACGGTCACGTTAATTAAAATAATGCGGGTCCTTTATGAAATAACCTCTTTTTCAAGGTTACTTGCTTAAAACCACGACGCGAATATAATATGCTCATTTAACGTTACCGACTCAACTACTGTGACCTACTTTTCTAAGTAATATAAGTTTATGGAAAAATGTTTTTAATTTATTTTTATAGGCACCCTTCATTCAGTACATTAATGGTTCGTGATGATATTACCTAGTTTTCTTAATAAATTTTGTCGTTTTATCTTTGTAAGATATAATAAAACCAGATAGATTAAAAACTTACCGGACCATACTAATCCTGTAGTGTGATACTGTTTCACGTACGCTTGCAAGTCCGACAGCAGCTGCACCCAAGCGCGACACCATTCAACGTGGGTCTTGTTTTTCTCCTTCCACTCCTTCAGAACACGGTTCGTGTAGAACTGGCCGGCGTCGTTCATTTCCTTGACATAGGGCGCGGGTGTAGGAGACACGGCGACCCATCCCAAGGCGGGGATGCTCTCAGATATCGCGGAGAGGTGGTTAAAGAATTGCGATGCTCTATTCTTCTCGCGGTATTGTTGGATAGATGAGATCTTTTCGCTAGTCGGCGCTAAGAGCTGCACCTCCTCAGCCTGCGATGGCTTAGACCGGGAAGTCGCCAGTTGAATATAACGAAACTGCTGCCTATATAAAAACATTTAATATATGACATTTCGCATTCCGTATTTATTTAAAACAAAACTTTTTTAAATGTTATAAATATTTTAAGTTGGTCTACTTACTGAAAAGCTTCGTTAACGAGATTTGCGTGCGTGGCAATGTCACCGCCCAGCTGCTTAGACAGCTGTAGATAGGTAAGCAGGGGTCCCTAAGACAATAAAAATTGGATTAAATTTAGTATTATTATTCCTTTAAGTTATTTAATAAAGTTAACTGACTTGACTAAAGTGATATTTTTGAAAGTTATAACTTTATCTGATATAAAATTTAATTAAAAATGTACAATTAATTCTGGTCTCTACCTACTACTGTATGCTTTACAAGCAAACGAATTTAACTACCGTAGAGTCTTTATTAAATTGTGTGGAGTATTTATTAAATTGTGAAATCCATACAATATTAATGTCTCTTAACATGACATTCAAAGTCACTGCGCCATTTTTTCATATTTATGATACTGATAGCAGTAAAATGTAAATAACTTGTTAAAATATGTTTCTCATTTTTAACTTTCTTAGTTACTGTTAGGTTGAAAGTGAATGACCTGCGCTTAAGAACAGCTCAAATCTATTTTATTTTTGTTAGTGTTGGATCTCAAACAATAAACCACGGAATGAACATATATTTATAGTTAACATAAATAAATTATAACAAAAATATTTGAACGCTATTATATTACTTTTCTCTGTATAGAAAAAAAAAATAGACACAAATGTTACTTTCCAAAAAATAAGAAGGTAACTCTCCCATTGTCGGTATATAATGACTATATAAAACAAGAAAAATAGGTAGCTAAGTATACTTCGGTAAAATCTCCAAAGCTTCCCCACTTAAATGACATGTAAACGAATGATTGTGACATTCTAAAAAATAATATACCTATCTCATGACAAGCATTACACTGGATTCAATCACAAGGGGCAAAGTGATAAATGAAAGTCAGGCCATTTATCATAAACTGCGTACGAAAACTTACGGTTATGTATGCAAAAATAAATCGTATATTACAAAAAAAAATAACAAGAGAAAGATCTTCAATAATTATTTAATATTTCCATTTGTAAATGACTTATTAACAAAAAGCATAAGGTTACGTTCTGTGGAAATGAAATTAAATTAATGTAATTATTTAAATGGAGAATACGATTTAGGTGATTACTATCATTGATCATCAAAATAATACTTTATTTTAGTTTAATGCTTACTTAAAGGGAAAACTATCAAAAATAGGAATATCGAAGATCTAGCATACCTGGTAGCATACTGATGAAAAATTGTAAGAGCCAAATCAAGCTATAATAGATAACAAATTCTTCTTAGGCTCTTCTTTAGATGTACAAAAATTAAAGTATCGTCAATATATCTTGAGAATAGTGTATTAAAAATTCTAAGAATTGTCCTAAACTATAAGAGAAAAGGAAATGTCGCCTTAACAAGTTTTTATTCAGTGTGATGAACCTAAAAGGATGTTCTACGATCGGTCACATAAAATTTTATTATATCAATAAAAAAATCGCAGATTTGGCTTGGCTTTCCTAGAGATTTCATATTTTTTTATAGAGAAACAAACAGCTCCATCGAGATCTGAAAGGTTTGTTTTTGTTGGATCGCCTTTATAAATTATACAGAATAGACAGAATTCGATTAGGGGTGGCTATTAATCACGTATCAAATTCGGGCAACGTAGTGGTATTACGGGACGTGATTGTTTTGTCTGATAGGTTGTATGAAACATTACCTTTACAAATTAATCATAGCATTTTACTATCAATCTAACAAATTTGACATCTTTCTTCTGTGCTATTAAGCTTTAAAATTTATTTAAAAAAGATGATAATATTTAGGCCTGTCATGCAGAGGCACAAGCCTGAATGTAAACGTGGAACTGAGGTCGATTCCCACTCGAGGAAATGAAATATTTTCATTTATTTACTCTGATGCAAGGTAAAATGCCTCAATTCAGCGGGAAATGGGGAACGGAACGTGGTGTCTTAGCTCTAGGTACCCAAGTTCCCTCTGCTTTCCCTGCCGTGTGTGGAATATAGCGTGAAGCTGAAAGAATAAGATAACATGTAACAAAATTAAATACATATTATTTTATTTCTGCTACTGTGCTATATCAGCATTACATCAAAATTACATCTCTAGTCGACGATCTCTAAGTACCTATAAAAGTTTCCTATTGATATATACCTAAACAATAACGAAATAATAATGAATAAAGGGAAATGTCTTTCTTGGTGCAAGAAACCAATAAATATCGAGTAGTTAATTAGTCTGGTTGTTTTATTTGTTTACATTTTAATGTTTCTGTAAGATGATAAAACAGGGACCGCAAACGAAACTGATTTTGTTTGTTAATTCTTATAAATAATTTATTTAACTTTAAATGTCTCCTTATATATTAATTTTTCATTTTATTTTTATTATTCTTTTCATATTACATCTATATGTCTTTCTGCTCCAATGACAAAGTGTTAATTAATTAAAGTCATACGTCAAACAAAAGTCTGAATAATAAAATCTGGCTGTTCTATTTTTTTTTTATTTTAATACAAAATAATGTGTCTAAAAACTGAATAAAAACAGACGAAACAGACTCTGGCTCGTCGGAGTCCGACTACTGGGGGGTTTCGCGCCAATTGTAGCCTACATGTTCAAACTCCAAATTTCTAGTGTATGTTGTATAAAATGAACTTAATATATAATTTTAAATGAAACACTTTACAGTAGTCCGTGACCACGGACTACTGTAAAGTGTTCAAAACGTCGGGTTTCCAAAAATTTTAATCAATCAATATACGTGATTAATCCATTTAAAAGTGTTTCATTTAAAATGTGTAACAATCGCGAAAATCAAAGATACTATTAATATATCATTTTATTTTGTTATGAGTCTTTTCAATTATATATGTGTCAACAGATTACAAATTTTTCCTTCATGTGTAATATAAGTTATCTTCTTACGTTCTATTATCAGAAAGAACTACTCTATAACTTTTAATTACACTGACAAAGTAAAATGGAGCATAAAAGAATTTTATGATAACATTGACTTAAAAGTCGGATCCGAGTATTTAATATTAAGTTACGAGAGACAAACAAACAGACGTACGACAAAGCAGGTATAATGTTTAATGTTCCCGCTTATTTCTTTAAAGCCAATGATGGCAGCATTAAATAAAACACTGAAGACTTTTCAAGCTAAATTATTTAGGCCAGTTGATTTTAGTTTAGGAAATACAAGTATTATAGTATTAATTTATCAACAATGTGTAAGATATAACTTTTGCAAATGTTACTTATTTAATTTATATAAATGATAAAGTTGTAGTAAAGAGAACAATAGAAATTAAACAAAGTCAATAATCGGGCTAACCTGCATAATATCCTGGTATCCGTTGACACTCATATCGTCAGTTTCTATAAAACTTGTGGTTTGTGAAGTCGATGCGCTGTCACCGACAGGCGGTAGCACCGAGAAGCTCACCGGGCTTGGAGGGCGCTCGCGCAGAACGGGCAAGCGCTCTAAGCGTGACGTCACACGCTCAAGCCGCTCGATAAGTGCTTCAAGATCAACTGCAGGACTGTGAGCTGCAGCAGTATTCTCGAGCTCACTACCTATTAGATGACAAAAAGTAAACGCATTAGGTGAATTCTGTGACGACCACAGACATTGTGAAAACATTATACACATAATAAATATCTAATGTAGGTGTAATTCATATATTAGGTAAGTATGAGTCATGATAACTAAATAATTTTCCCCTGTTTATATTTTTATTATTATAAGCTATTATATGTTTATTTTCGTAAAGTTATTAAAAGTTACACTTTATTTGTATGATGACGATGATGATGATGATGTTATTATGATGATGATCATGATAGAGCTTTGTATATGTTATTATATCTTGACAAGATACACACATTACGTACAGTTTTCTTATTTAATTTTAATTAGCATCGTTGCTATTTAAAATAATATTACAAAAAGTTGGTAATACCAATTTATTATAACAATATTGTAAACTACCTTGCAATCCCTCTTTTATTTCACTAGCTTGAAAAAGTATATTATTAACCGCACCCTCTTCTTCGTCAGATTGGCAAACGCGAGTTTCAAACATTTCTATGAGATGTCTCATATTTTTACCATTCTTCCATTTATCCATGGTCAATTATTACAGCACTAATGCGCGTTATTACCAAAAATTTTACTTTAAAAATGAAATAAAATAATAATCTTTACACAAAATAATCACAATAAATGTAGCGTCAATGGATGTTCATTATCAAATGAGTAAGTTTGCGACTGATATGAAGCGATAATACTCAGTGCTACTACGAAAAGATGATAAAGCAGAGTGAAGCGTTTAATCAGTAATAAAAGAAACAAAAAAATACTCATTAAATAATAACAAGTACCTGTTTACCTTAGTCTTTCTAGAAATAGAAAGAAAGGATAAAGCTATGTTATCATAGCACTAAATAGAAAATAGTTTCTAAATTCGATCTGGCACTTTGTCAAGAAACTTTTGTATGTGGCCGTATCCTTGTTTACATTTTACATTCATAATACAAGATGGTAAATAACTCTAAAAAACAATTTTAAGAGTTCTATGACCGAAAAAATAAAAACTGGGAGATTAAGAATTAAAATAATAACTGCTCAGTAACAAAACATTATTATTCAAATCTTCAAACGAAAAGCAGTGACGTGTACTAAGAGATTATGTGCAGAATATATGTATATGTAATATGAAATACAGCAAATGTTTTATGTTTTATATTATATAAAACGTGATTTTGTATCAAATGATTAATAGGAATTTAATCAATATTTTTATAAAATCATAAAATTACTGTATTTTACTAAAATTGATACGATATAGAAGGATCACTTTTGTTTTTTTAGAGTTCCGTACTCAAACGATAAAACGGCACCTTATTACTAAGCTACGCTATCCGTCTGCCTCTGTCTGTGACGAGTAGACAGTTAAAATTTTCACAAATAATCTATTTCAATTTCCTCATGTACAATAAAAACAGAATAAATACCGAAAACCAATACTCGGCGATGCTGTGTACATCAATTACCTACTATCTCAACAGCCCATACAAGAAACATGATATTTATGCCGTATTTATGAATAATCGTACAGAACCCTGTGGCCAAGACTCGCAAGCAATAGTTTAATCATATATGATTATTAAATATTTTCTTTCAAAAGCCTTATTAATTTAATTCAAAAGGTTTTTTCTATGCCTACTCTTCTTTATTTTTGTGACACTGCACGGCCAAGGCCAGTTTCAAATAATTAGCGTTATTATGTTATTCTTTATATAGGCTAGTAAGATTTTGAATCGATATTATAATTTGCAACACTTTATAAGTGTTTACTGTATGTGTTTTAGAGGTGACCTACCTCATAAAAAAATTGTAAATATACCAATTCACTTTATTTTACTAAAATATCAGTATTATAAAATATATATAACAATTAGACATTATATTTTATTATTAAAAAATTTCATATTTAGCGAAAACAAACGAACAACAACCAACTAATGTTGTATTAATTGAGAAACAAAACATGTAATTTAGTAATTTACGACTTTCACAATTGTAATATTATAACTCAACTTAGCTTCGCGTCATGTCCCTAGCGGGCTAGGTAATATTACATAATTGAAATTGTCGTTTTTAATAATTTCATTATACCTATAGGCATACTGAATGGTTTAGTATTTAAAAATGAGCTCTTTCAAACTAAGTGCTCTCATAAAAGAAGCCAAGATCATAATGGTTTGCACTAGTTGCCATTAACCACGTAATTCAGTTTGCTTTAGCAAAACTAGGTCATTTACGTTCTAGAAAAGAAGTCAAAAGTAGTATCCAAAATTCACAAGTAAATATCTATCACAAAACTACTAAAAATGGTGTTTTTAGTGATGACATTTCAATTCATTTATATTATCTATACTAATATATAAAGCTGAAGAGTTTGTTTGTTTGAACGCGCTAATCTCAGGAACTACTGGTTCAAATTGG
>JAXGGP010000002.1:11145763-11168387 GCA_035584415.1 Eueides aliphera
ACCTTTTATAAAATTTAGAGAAAAATGGTTAGTTATTTTAAAATGAATATCTACTGTTATATATTTCACAAATCATAATTTAAAAGTTTTGGTGCTAAATTAGATTATGTACCGTAAAATTGTTGTATTTAATAGGAAAAAGTTTAGTTATTTTATATCTATATTTTATATCCTGCGTGAATTACGGGAAATAAAGTTATATATAGGTTGTACCATAAACCTTTCAAATCAGTAAAATTCTTATAAAAATTCGTTGAGCTTTTGCTTAACCTGGATAATCACGTCCGTCTTCAGACAGATAAAAGTGTCAAATTAACAGTTACTATTTTAGTGTTGTATTAAATATATACAATTGAAAAAACACGTCATGTTATGATCAATTAAATAACAGATTTTATATAAAAATAGTATTAGCTATAGTACACTTTATTTAAATCCATAAGTTTGCTAATATAACGATGAGATGTGTCATCTGGTAAGTATGTAATACCTACATCCATTTTATAGTGGAAGGAGATATGTGTTATCATAATACATTTATTTTGGCAATATCAGCATCGAATACGTGTTAATACTGATTAAAAAATATACGGACACAAAACCATATTGCAATAATTACCTTAACTAAATATGAGTGTTAAAAATTGTACTAACAAAATGTTATTTATATTTATTAAACACTATTTCACACACTAGTCGCATATAGATACGTGTAGGCGTGCGCGTACGCCGTCCAACACTGATTCCAGCCAGTGCGAGGACGGATGTTACTGTGAATCAGACCAAGCGGCTGTTTTGCCGGTCACTCATTCTCTAGAAACTTTGGCTAAGGTCGACATCATGGCTGGTAACACGCCTCGCCCAGTTGTTAGGTACATCGTTAATGAGTCATTACAGTGACGTGACCATATGAACAATTAATAATTAAAGACAAATATATATTTATATAATGTCTTTGATACGATTAAAAATATTGGTGTCAATTCAAAGAAAATTCAACATTGCCTACAAAATTAATTAATGTAATCAAAATATAAAGTTCTAAAGACTCTACTTTTCATGTATTAACTGTGAAATATGCCGGTTACGTCTAATTAAATTCACAGTTTAAAGAAAAATGCTATTCACCTAGCGTTGCTTTTTAATTAATTTATACAGTTTACCGCTAGTTCTTATATTCACAAAATAAGAATTAATGCCAACACTATTCATCACTTATTTTTCTGTTCAAAAGGGGGAGTTTTCTCTATACCCTCTTTTATTTTACAAACATTAAGAATTTTATATCCTAAGTGGTTTTAGGTCGATGTAGGTTATAAAATTGTTAGTGTCATAAAAGTGCTTTCAAAGTTACCGTAATAATTTTACCAAATAGATTAGGGCTACGAAAATCATTATTATAAAGAAAATTATATAAGTAAATATAAAAATAATTAAAACGCAGGCCTTAAAGACGTAAAACAAACAACTCCTAAAGAATTACAAAATAATATATGTCTTACTAAGTCTCAAGTGTTAATAACAAAATATTATTTAAAACCATATTTTATTCAAATACAATTTGAACTTTATTTAATTGGTAGGAAAAATATCAACTGGCTAATTTTTATAGAGTAGAGTAAAATTTAAGGTAAATTTGTATAATTTAAGCCTTTTTATCCTCGATTGGAGAGTAAATAGAATTAGTTAGATTAACATGTATTTTAACATATATGTGATTAAGGGTCATCGTCGTTCTTTTTTCTCCAGTTCATATTGGAGAAGCAAGAACGTTGCGCTACTTGGATAAGCGCCAACTGCATTGATTTTTCCGACTTAAAAACTGAGAAATCACTTGTTTGATGAATATAAAATCAATTAAGGCTTTATTCTTACGTAATAAAATTGGTATTTTACTACATTTGTAATATAGGTATAGGGTGTTTTTTATATTTTAAATTACTTTATATTTACCAGAATCAGCAACGACAGGTCCCAGTGGATCAAATCTAACTCGATGTTCTACAGCTGCTCTAGCTGCACATACTAAATCGGAAAAAAAACGATGTCTTCGTAAAGCCAATTCATCGCGACCAACAGGGGTAGCTGGCGGCTCTCGTGGGCCCTCTGTGTCACTTACTAACACATCCTTTTCAAAGACATCATCGTCATCGTCCGAACAAGATTCTTGTGTCATTTTCAAGCGATTATCTCCTATGTCTCCACTGTCTGACGTCGATTTCAAGATACCAGTTGATTTGCGTCTGCCTATACGAACATCTACATTAGTTCTTGCTAATTCCTTTTCAAGATTTGCGAGCTCTTCTAAAGTAGCAACATTCCTACTGCAGTCAATAGAATATCTCTTAAACTGTATACGATTCTTCTTGAAGTCAACAGAAAATCTTTTTTTTGTAAAATCGGGTTTAGACAAAACGTCATCTGTACTTTCAAAATCTTCATCAGTACAACTTGCAACGTTGTCATTATAAGGCTCTGCGCAAGTAATGGTAGGCACTACAGTGCACTCTTTTGTTTTTTCTTCAACCTTTATGATTTCGTTATTACTTGGCAAATCATTTGTATTTCCTTGAACTTCTGTTGCAACACCATCTGAATTGCTCTTGACATTGATTTCTAGGTTTTCCTTACCTTCTGAAGGGTCTGGGATTGAATCCATGTTTAAATTAGAAGATTTTGATTTACTTTTGCAAATTTTTTTGTTTGGCCGTGCACAACAACTTTTAAACATAATTCTTTAATAATTTATAAGTATATAATATATCTCTACTCACAAACATACAATAAACTTTTAAATAATCTTAACAAATAAATATCAACACTATGCGTTATAAATGGTAAATATATATTTATTTAAATGTTTCCAAGTTTAAAATTTAACTTTATATATCTATTTCATATAAGCGTGTAGGGCATAACAAAGTATTGTGCTATGAGAGAGGTCGTAAGGTCGGCGGCCGGCCGGGCGCACGGCGGCGGGCGACTGGCGGCACTGACGCAGGGCGGATGCGCCGCCCGCCTAGCGCATCCTGCCACCCGCGCTCGTTTCACACAGCTCTTAAGGAGCCCGCAAAGCTTTTGTGTAGCATAATTAATATAGAATTTTAATAAAAACATCAAAGAAAAACAATTCAACAAACAAAAACATACGAAGATAAAATAACCGCAAACAAGAAAAAAGACTAAAAGGATTATCTTATGACCTGATTATTGTTTGTGTGACTATTCATCTTTATTTTACATCTTAAGTTTAGCATAACTGATCGTAATATCTTTTGCTGAAGCTGAAGCTGAAGCAGACAACAGAATTAACAGAGAGAAATTGGGGTACCTAATGTTACGACACTCCGTTCCACATTTGCCGCGGATTTTGAGGCATAGCGATTTGAGTGGTGGAACTCAAAGTCATGTTACCAGGGCGAAGAAATGAAAACATCAAGTAACAAATTTGAAAATATTAAATATTTCATTTCTTGTAGGGATCAGGGTGTAACCTGTCGTTAAGTCACACATTTGTGCCTCTATAAATGGAATAATTTAATATAGCACACACATATTTATTGAAATATATATTTAACTGTTAATTCCATTTTGGGTTTGCATGTAGGTATTAAATTTAGTACAATGGCTTTCTGTGGGATACAGTACAAATGGTGTAATTTTCTGTCAAATATATCTACCAATTTGTCAGTCAGCCAGTATATTTAAAAATGTTAATTCTTAACACTTTTATTATTATTGATTGTTTGATTTAAGCTTATTCCAGAAAATTCTGGACAAAGGACTTATTTGTAACAGAGTTTTCTTTTAGTCCACCACCCACAATTGTAGGGAAAAGTTAAATTCTTGCTGGTCTTAAGGTGCAAGAGCCTACGCACATAAATGTATGTGCTAATATTGTTCACAGATAAAGAATGATATAAAAAAATATAAGCTTCATAAAAAATTATGAAGAATACAAATACACAAAATGCATATTTATTAATTTATTTATTTATATGCATACTAGTTTTTATAAAAAATAATAATATTTGTCAATGATAAATATCCTAGTTGCCAAAGCCAGCCAGATTTGGCACACTCAAAAGCCATAAATGTAGAAATTAATGAATGAAGCCAGCCAGAGATCATTCAACATATATCGGGTGCCTGTTCTTATCTTACATTCAGACTACACGCACAGACACAATCAGATGAGTAATATAACACATTAACAACTTGCTTACGATATAAATTCATTAAAAATATTGATACCCCCTACTATAAGTACACCCTGAAACCATACTAGAAAGTTCCACCTACAAGTTATATTATGAACAAGGGACAGCTTGTTCATAATATAACTTGTAGGTGGACAGACAGAAACTGATAGAATAATAAATGTTGATAGACCAGATACTATATTTCAGAAAAAAAAATTAATAACTTACTTTATTGATATTGCCATGCCTAACACTCATAATCTCCAAAAAACAATTGGCAAAAAGAAATACAAATATGACAAATTAAAAGAATTCTATCTACTACTGGTGTTATATCTAAACATTTTCACGCTTACCTAAATGTTTTAAATTTAAAAATACAACATATAATACATTGAATTGATCAGTAATACTAAACACATGTAAAATAGTAAGTAATAACAGTTTCACAATATTTAAAAATAATATACATAAATATATAATAATAACAATATGTTCAAAAATAATTATATAAAGTGAAAGTAAACCAGTAAGATAATATAATTCAATATATTATGTAGAAAGCATGTTTATTTATTTACAGAAATCTGTTAAAGAAAGTGTGGTTTTACACATTAATAAAAATGCATATAGATGTGTTCTCCTGAATGTTTTTAACAAAAATTTATATCTACTGAATTTGTTGAGAGTTCAAATCAGGAAGTAAAGTGAAATTGGAAACGAGTGTAGGGCTTACTATTACCAATAGTCAACAAAAGTAAAGCAACCGTAAATCTTGATAAATTAAATTAATACTTCTTAACACGCATACACATATGTATGAATGTAACGGAATCTTCGAGCTCAATTTTCAACATGTTCCAGCAATCCGATTAAATTGAAACTTTGCACACGTATCAACCAATATTTAAGGTATTACAATCATTCTATTAGCAACTATCTATGAGAGGATAGTTATGAATCACAGTTAAATGCACCCCACACTTTTTACTCAGAATTGAATTATTCTGTTAATAACTTAAATTTTATTATAATTTTATATTAAGGTGATTCACTATGATTAATTGTTCGATCTTCTACTACTGTAATTTTATACTCTTTGTCATTAAAAATTATTTTCTAGTTTTTAGTTCGGTTAGCAATAAAAGCGTGTTTTTTTAGTTTTCTAAACTATTATTTATTTACATTTTAATTGTAATATATGTACATTTTGCAATTTATAAATATTTTTGATTGTACAGAAAAAGATTAGCCAATAATCTCATAAATTAATTATAATGTTTATGATGTTAGTCATTTGTCTTAAATATTCTACATCCATATCTATTGAATAACAATTATTTAGGATGAACAAACTGCAATGATTTTCTATTTTTTCTTAAGGAAATGACAACCATATTTGCATTATATCATAATAATAAATAGGAATCAAACAAAGTTTATCTTTATAACACATTGCATAAAAGTAACATTTAAAGAAAAAAAAATGTTGTTATTATTTAATATTCTTTAAATATTTTATAAGTGATTTCCACAAATTAATTAAAAGTGATTGAGTACAGAATTCCTTAATAAGGCAAATGACAAACATTTGCAAGATTATACTATTCAATACAATAACATTTTGGTGTATTGTATCATGGTTATTATTTCATATAACGGCATCAGTTAGTTTAGGTAACTTGAAAAAAAATAATTATATACCGTTAATTATATTTTAACATATATACAGAACATGTTCTAGTATTAACTGCATTTTTACGACAAGTTAATAAAGATCGCTACCAAATAGCTTGTAACTGTTGTAATTTTAGAATAAGCGGTGATGTTAACAAAAACCTCTATTTCCTTTTATAGTCACGAGAGCAATTACGAATTAAATACTTACAAATAATTCCGGTACGGATAATTGGCGAAGGCTGCTTGCTCCGCTACTCACTAGCTTATATATTTTATTATTAAAGTAAAAAATGTATAAATTCAGTCTTTACAGTAGATTCAATAGGTTAGTTGTCAAATAATTAATTTACTTTCAAATTGCTAGTGCTGCCATCTTAAATAATACGAAAGGCTTAGTTTATATACTTGCCAAATGGTTTAAATCCTCAAAACGTTTAGTTACCATTTATACGCTTGTCTTGTGATTGTGATTGTGATGGCGATGGCATTAGTACATTACTTATATTGTGAAAAAGTGTTTCATATTATTAAAGTTTCTTATATTATGTATGTGTATGTTCTCTGTAGTTGAAAGTTCAGTAATTAATTACTTTAGTTGCCAGTAATATTTTAAAACTTCAATTCTGGTAAATGAAAGTGTCTTAACAACTGAACAGAAGTTTCCTTTGCGTATTTTATTATGTGGGTAACATAGTGTAAATATAGCTAGAGAGCTACCGGACGGTATTTACGATAAATACTGACCTAATGCAAGCTTTAATATGGAGATCCGATATCCTACTCGAGTGTGAACGTAGGAGTGGCGTTACTGTAGTCACTGCCATGCTGCATGGGACCTGTCTCGGGCCGTTGTCCGATTTATCAAAATAGCGGTCATAGCGTACCACAGATACGGTAAAATTCGTGTGACATTGACGTCACATGTGACTTAATTAGTACGACGGTGCGGACGGTTCGGAGGCGGTCAGACGTTGGCGCGCTCACTAAATCAGACCCTAAGTAAGCAGTTGAACGGTCTCGGATGTGCAGGACAGCGTAAATATAAAAAAATGCCCAATTCTACTCTTACTAAAATCAAAATATAAAATCCTACAAAATATGATCTCTATAAATAATTCAGTAACAATCACGAACCAATATATGTAAAGTTAAAACATATATAACAACGTATCAACGTTAAGAACATCTTTAGGGGTAAAATTTCACAAAATCTGGTTTTAGTGAGCACCTACGTCCTAAAAATTGAACAGATTCATTTTGCCACATAAGGAGACACTAGTCATTTTAACAGAAGATAAAAGGAGAAGGAAACAGAAGGCAAACGCTTATAAAGGATTTGAACTTGTAGGCGTCTGGCAAGTCGATACAAGAGAATAATATTTTAAAGGGCGTTTATACGCTTTTGAAGACTTACCGAGCTTCCACAAACCCCGATGTTCCACAAAACAGTCTGTGCTTAGGATTATGGTGGTCGGGACTGGTGGCTATTTTTCAAAACAGATCAAAGTAGTTTAACGCAAGTGTTTGCAACGTGCTTATTTATGCACAAGGATATAAGCACCCTTTCAGGAAGTAAGGCTATTTCAATAAAGAGTATATTTATTTATTTATTTATTTATATAATTGTTTATATGACTGTTTGTTGCCAAAATAAAATAAATAAATAAATATATTAAACAAAACAAAGAATAATAACAATAAAAAATAAATACCATTAACCTAATAAAGACATCTGCGACACAATATTTCAGGTAACCATGATGTGAACTAATCTACTAACATATATTATTTTTAAAAAATAAAGTTAACGAAGAAAAAAGATACGTGTAGATTTTTGCAACATGATCTCATATTTACAAGACAGACACTATAGTCAACCGCGCGACGGTAGTTACACTTTGCACCCGAGAAACATAATGACATATATTAAAGATTAATGAAGCTTCCTTCGCCCGCTTAAACTTATAATAATATAGCCAAATAATACAACATATTTACGAAAATTGTAGCCTAAGAGTTATTTTGATGTAAAGTTAACATGATATTTTTTTCATGGTTCAAAACGAGACATTACATGGGGCTAGAAAAAATATTCTGTTTTCGTTTTATTAAGGTGCGGCTAGCAAAATATTTAAACTACTTTCGACCTAACAAAATTTCACACCATGCCAAAAAAGGGGGCATTAGGTAATACGTCCCGTTGCTGTGTTTAAGGACACCGGGACACATAAGCGAAAAATGGGACAGTCTCGTTCAAAACAGGACGTCTGATTACGTTTTGTATAACTAACGTAACAATTTACCTACGAAAAACGGGACATCTATTTTAAGTATTACGTAATGGCATGTACATTTACACTGCTACATACGAGGTGTGTTCAAAAAGTATCAAGAATTTTGAAATTTTGCGGGTTACGTATACCTATTCGAATTTCGATTTTTGTGGTGTTATATCGGTACTGATGTCTCTCACTGATGCTGACTTTCAATGTTCAATTAATTGTTAACATCTAACACGTATTTTGCATCGTCTTCAATTTTAAATATTCTAAAACATGGAACAAAAACCTGTATCAAAGTGTTATGTGGAAAACTAAATTAGTTGAGCGTATACATTTCGAATATTTACTGTGGCATACAGAGAAGCTACCTTGGACGGAAGCAACGTTAATCGGTGGTACAAAATGTTCTCAGAAAACCGAGAAGACGTAAACGACGAAGAACATGCCTGACGGCCAACAAAAAAGGACGAAAAATTGATTGTCTAGCGCAATTCAATTTTTATAAAAAATAATAATAAAAGATGTGTAGAACCAAAAACAACACACTAAGAGGCCTGTCGTAGCGCAGCGGCACGAGCGTGACTGTAACTAACAGGTTGTGGGTTCGATCCCCATACGAGAAAATAAAATATTGAATATATCGGAATTATTTTAAAGGTGACCGAATATATATTCATCAATAAATAAATAGCAGTATTCGTTTTTTGTTGAATGCTTTCGTTGTTCTCTGACAGTAACTAACACGGTTATTTTGAATTGTAAAGGTTACATACTTATATTTATGGAACTATCTTAAAAGATGTAGAGCTGAACACGACATTTGTGTCTCCATTATCAGATTTCACTTCTTTTTGGACCAAAAATAAAAAAAAACTATACATAGTCTATATTAGTTATGACTTAGTTTCATCTAAATCTGTTTAACAGTTGTTGCGTGGAAATGGTACAAACTGCCATCCTCGTAACTCAAATTTATAATATTAATGAAATCTATGTCATATCATTTAAATAAAACAAAAAAATGTTTCAAAGATGCCAAATAATTAATCAGATCAAATTAGAAATAATCTACATAACTTAACAATCTCTACACAATATGTATTCATGTTAGTTTAAAATTTAAATACCTATACAAAATAAAGAACGACGTTTTTCTTCTATGGTAACTTTTACAAAATCTTGATAAAAGGTACATAGGTTACAAATAAAACATATTATTATTTAATTTATGTAATAATCCTTAATATTAAGTGCACATAATATTCTTGCTATAACTAGTGAAATATATCTCTCTTACGTAATAATCGCGTAGCTGGTTTGTAAAATTGTGCATCCTATAGCTTCAATAAAGGCACATAAATTTTATTCTATAAAGGCCTGTGGAACTTGCACAATTATGTAAATATTTTTTATTTTATTAACAATGTTGTAATTACATATTTTCAAATACCTAATACTGTGCTGAACATAAAAAGATTGTTTCTTTAAATATGATTTCTATTACATTGTTTATTTATTAATTTATAAAAATATATTTTTTAAAGTATTAATCTCTAAGCTACAACTTTT
The DNA here is from genome assembly GCA_035584415.1 of Eueides aliphera. Classification (NCBI taxonomy): domain Eukaryota; kingdom Metazoa; phylum Arthropoda; class Insecta; order Lepidoptera; family Nymphalidae; genus Eueides; species Eueides aliphera. The sequence continues at coordinate 11,155,497 of JAXGGP010000002.1, forward strand.
TAATATTATGCTTATGTTAAAATAAAGAAAACATATTTTATAACTAGTACCGAAATAAAATGGAACAACTTAATCAATAAAGCGTTTCATTTATACTTCTTGATAATAAAATTAAACATCATTAATTGAAAGTGTATTTCAAATATGAAAAAATTTTAGAAGCTTATTTATTTTGTGCACTAACTTATCAATAAATAAAAAATATTGTTCTACATACTTATATTATGTAAATATATATATATATATATATACACACACACATGGCACATTGTGTTTAGTGTCAGTGAACTATAATAAAAAAAGGTCACTGATACTTAACACTATGTGTAATATTTCTTCCCATATCGATTAAACAGAATACAAAAGGACTTCAAATATATTTTATCTTTACTTTGTCTTCAACATGTTTTCGACATTATTATACAAAATAATTTACAAACTATGAATGTAATAGCATTTTATATGGCCAATTTACTTCACAACAATTTTGACTAGTATGATATTATTTTAGAACTCATATTAGTTTTGGATTTGTATCACAGACAATTTTTTAGTTTTTTTTTTGTAATTTATGTCACCTTTAACCAAATGCTCATAAAACATTATATATTAGGAATTTAGGTCGACATTACATTATACTTACAATACAATTATCATATGCAATATTAATCTACGTTAATAGTTTCATTAATACATTTAGAATGTTCTTTTTTAATTTATATTTCTACATATTATATAATTGTACTCATTTTATGAATTATCAAAACGCATACTGTAAGCATTTTAGTCTTTTTATATGCGAAATTATAATAAGATAAAATAACAAAAATTAAAATATATAAAACAATCAACACTATTTTGACATAATATCTATACATAATATATTTTAAAGCCGCTTTCCGAATTGTGCTCACAGCGCTTATAGAGCACCAACGTGCGGTCTAATTCGTGATTTTTACGCTTATCTTTAGCGTTGTAGATGCTGTGACGTCACATGTGACCTCAATACCTTACAAAACTGTCGGGTCGGAGCGTTAGCATCGTGAGCATTGACGTTATTTTGAAAAATTTTATATATTTATTGTTTATATCAAAAAATGTTGAATTTGTAAGCACATTCACACGTGGTCTGAATAATTAATACTGCTAATAGACGTAAGAGGTCACTAAATCGGACCCCACGTTAGCAATTTAAACGTCGTAAGTGCTGTGAGCACAATTCGAAATGTAGCCTAAATTTACAATTATATTATAAGTTGATAATAAACAAACATCTTGAATTTTTAAATGGCCACTTTTAGATTAAATAATATAATGAGGCCTGTCGTGGCTGCCAGGTTGTGGCTGCGTGTAGCTTTTATCTGGTATCTTTGATATTTCTATTTCTTCGCCGTGGTAACAAGGTAAAGCGCAGCGTTGGGTTCTCCCACTCAATACACAATTATTAACTCATTTTTCAATTATTACTCATTTAACAATTATTAAGTTATTATGCGCATTTTTATAAGTTATTTTTGATCAAATAGACAGAACAGTTTTTATGTAGCTGAAAACTTTACTTCTTTAACATAAAGAAATATTTTTAACCTTCTATAGGAAACAGAGACATAGTGATTGTAATTTGTAGACAATACTTTTCTAAAAATTAAAGTAGATCTTATTTAATATATTTATATCATCATCTAAAACTTATATATGAATTTAACATATTTTTTGTCAATCTTTATTTTGGGAAATGTCTATTTTCCATTAAATTTTATTTGTATATTGACAGACAGACAATCACGACAGGATTGACAGACATAGTCCTTATAAAAACATTGTTCATAACCATGATAGTAAATTCTGTAAGACATTTGTTTTAAAACGGTCGTTATAAAAATATTTAATTACGGTTGCAGTATATACTCCAAAGTGTACATTAATATACTGAATACATAATACCGTAGCGTACAAGCCATCTAACAAGGCAAATTCTAATTTTACACAACAACCAATGACAATCATCATAATTTTAACCAACTTCTGTTTTTAAAAAGGAGGTTCGATATTCAACTATATTCTTGTGGATATTTTTGTTTACTTTTCAATTCCTACCATCATAGTAATAGTATTGGAGGCAACACTAAAAAGTAATGTTAAGCTCGATGATGTTTCACGACAGCTCCCCAATTGGTGCATTCTGTAGCCACAAGTCATGGATGAAATTGTATAAGTCGTCGCTGACAGCAACCTGTGAGTGAATTTTTGTAGGTATACACTTTCTCGTGTGTAACGGAAAAGACAAAGGAAATTTAGTGTTAAGTGCAGTAGTTATTTAGTTCACTCAAACAGCTTCACGCTGTATCCTGCACATGGTAGGGTAGGCAGAGGGAACTTGGGAGCCTAGTGTTAAGAAACTCCGTTCCACTTCCGTTCTCTACTTTCCGCCGAATTTGAGGCTTTGCGTGTTGAGTGGCGGAACTCAACGCCGCCGTCAGCTAGTTCTATGTAAAATTTTGGTCTTTTTTTGGTAATGACTTCCCAACTACACACTGTACACTAGCAAAGAAATGACAACAGTTCCTTTTGCCAACACTGAATTCAAATTATTTTAATACGAGTACAGAAAGTATGCATTTTAAGTATATGAAGCACTTCCAATCTATAAATAGCACGGATTATAATTTTTTTTTTCTAGAATTGGTACTCGTATTTTTTTATTTTCACTTGAATGTCTCTTTATTTTATTATCATTGTTTAATTAATTATGATAAAGGCCTGTCGTGGCGCATCGACGCAAGCGTGTAAATGTAATCGACAGGCTAAGGGTTCTCTCCCCACTCGAGGAAATGAAATATTTGATAATTGAAATATTAAATTTTTTAGTTTTTGCATTTTTTTGCTATGGTAACAAGGCAAAAACGCGGCATTGAGCTATACCACTCAACACGCAATGCCTCAAACAGAAAGACATAAGTGGTCCTAACACTAGGTTCCCAAGTTCCCTCTGCCTACTCTGCCGTGAGGGAAATACAACGTGAAGCTACAAAAATAATAATATAATCGGTTGTTTGTGTTGTTTACCTTATAAGGAGTGGGGTTTAGGTTTCTCTTGATATCTTGCCGTAGAGTCCTTAAGGATGATTGGACTCTCTCGCGTACTTCAACCAACGGTTTTGGAGCTTCACAAATGCGACCTTCATTCCAATATACCTGAAATATCAAATTATTTCTTAGTTTCGTGATGAACGACTCATATAGCAAGCTAGGCAGAGAGTACAGTGTCAAAACACTCTGATCTACACTTTCGGCTTAAGTTTCAAAATATTACTTTTTTAAAGGAGGAGGACAACGGGTAAAGAAGGTAAACAACAGATTATCTGTTGTATCTACTAAAAATAATTACACATAAGTACATTGCTAATATAAAGTGTATTATTAATTTATTAAAATTATTCTTTTTTAATTAGTAAGCAAATTTAGACGAAACGAAAGTCAAGAAAAATAATAGAAAGAATAATGCTGTGGCGATGTGATCTCTACTTAGCTGATCAAAGCCACAATGAAAAGTTATATGAAATGGAAAGAACTAGCGACGATGTTACAGTTAATATAAAATAGAACGTGATCATGTTGTTTGGGCATATCGAGGGAATAGGTGAAGAAATAATGGCAAAAAAATATTATCAAGAAAAGTGATCGGTATGCGACGTCGTTTAGAAAACATAGAATTGGTTATGCTGGTCGAAGGTTGGCAACAGGGCTAAAGATTTATGCAGAGTCTTCTCTGGTTACCGAGCTAGGGATATCGTGTGAAGCTATATAAAAAAAAAGATGTAAGGCCTGTCGTATCACAGGAGCACCGGAGGAGATTGGCGCGTGTGCGTTCGTACACAGAAAAAGAAACAAAAATTTAGAAATCATTACTTTGGCCCGATTATATTTATAAACGTCGGATATTTCAAAATATATATTCTATGTACAGACAGTGATCTGTAACATTTACTTTACGCTGTATCCGGCATGTGGCAGGGTAGGCAGAGGAAATCAGGGAACCTAGTGTTAAGACACTCCGTTTCACTTCCGTTTCCCACTTTCCGCCGAATTTGAGGCACTGCATGTTGAGTGGCGGAACTCAACGCCGCGCTTTACCTTGGACCAGAGCGAAGAAATGAAACATTAAATATTTAAATTGAAAACATTCAAATATTTCGTTTCCTCCAGTGGGGATTGAACCCAGAACCTATCGGTTACAGTCACACGCTTGTGCCGCTGCGCCACGACAGGCCTCAAGTAAGTGTAAGTGGATACAAATATATTACCTTATAAAGATGTTCCACGTGGCTCGGAATGACGTAGGCTCGTTTAGATTCCTGGAAGGGATGTCTGCATAGAACTTTTTGTCCTACTTCAGGTGCGGGCTCAGAGGAGCGTTGTAACAGATCTATCAAAGCATGACCATCCGCTCCGAATAATCTATAAGCCTGAAAATACAATAAAAAGTTCATATAATCTTCTTTACAAATATGATTTATCTCATAAGTTTTGACATTTTAGAACATATATTTCTTTTGCTTCACGCTTTATCCCGGGATAGGCAAAGTTAAACCAGTGTTAAGAAACCGTCTACATTTTTGGCGAATTTTCCTCACATTTTGAATGTTAAGTGGAGGCACTCAACACCGCACTTTGTGTTATTGGCCCTGCTAACACGAGACAAAAAAATATGAAATAATTATTTTCATCTAGCGGGAATCCAGATGAGAACAGTTTATATTACAGAAAATGATATTTAATTCATATAATCTTGTTAGTAAATATTACTTATCATATTAAGATAGTAATGTATTACAACATTTTACAATATATTAATAATAATATGTAGAATATGTCAGGTAAAATTGTTAGCTCAGATGACGACGCAAAAACCTTTGAAAACGCGGGAAATAGTAAGTTCTTGTGCAAACAACTTTAAAAGTACAATAACAAACTCAGTAAGCGACAACCCTAAGGAACCGCGTTCACCGAAGACCACCCACTGCGGCCCTATACCGGCGATTCTTGCGCAACATCAGACCACACCAAACCAACTTTTTCCAATGACTCTGTGTCTTATTGTTTAAGTTCCCACGTAATGTTAATTAATATATTGTTTTGTTAGCTTCACGCTGTATCCCGCACGAGGGAGGGTAGCCAGAGGGATCCCGGTAACCTAGTGTTAAGACACTCCGTTCCACTTTCCGCTGAATTTGAGGCATTGCGTGTTGAGTGACGGAACTCAACGCTGCGCTTTTTGCCTTATAACCAGAGTGAAGGAATGAACCATTAAATAATTATATTGAGACCTTCGGCTGCGAACAACGTAATTATCTGATAGTCTTTAACCAGCACGTTAATTATATACAAACACCGTTCTATCCTACAGCAATTCATAGAAACGGCATAATTATATAATGAGGAAGTAAAAAAGCAAAACGCGGAGTTGAGTTCCGCCGTTCAACGAGTGTGTTGAACGGCGGAACGGCGAAATTCTAACCGCTTTTGTCTTTTAATGTTAATTAAGTATTAAATGTTTTCATATCTTCGTTCTAATAACAAGAAAGCGCGCCGTACGCAATGGTGGAAAGTAGGGAACGCAATTAATATATATTCTATAATATAGAGTATGAGTCAAGGAAAAAATGTTATCATAAATATTTCTTACATATAAAGCTCTAATTGTAGTTCGATGGGTCTAATTCGGAAAAAAATGGCGACCAAAATCAGAGACAGTGGTAGATTTTTAACAGTTGTTCACTTTATGTCTAAACTATTGTTTGTTGATGGATGTCAAGATTTTCAATTGTTTATATACTCAAAACAATGAAATAATATTTTGGCAGATAGTGCGGTTATCATTAACGCACTCATATTTTTAATATAATAGATTACATATTATTTTCGACCTTGGACTGTAGGTGTAGATAACCTTAAACGCAAGAAACAATTCCAGAGTTTCATTGCATAAGGCTATTCAATTTAAGAAAAGAACACAGTATTACAAAAATATTTATTCCTTTGAATTTTTATAATAAATATTAGTATCATTAAAACATTAATATTCATGGCATAAACATGCTTAAAAGCGGAAAGGAAAATAAACCTTTACTTGTATATAATAATATTTTTTATAAGGTGTATTAATAGATAAAAAAACCTTAATATTGACATAACATAGACAACCATTTGAGACGACATCTAAAGAGGCCTTATATTCTTCTTAAAATTAGATAAAATAGAAAATTATCTTACTCACTTACTGACTCAGCTTCACACTGTATCCCGCATTTTTTTTAATAGGAAATATTAAATAGTTCATTTCCTCGAGTGGGGATCGAACCCACAACCCTTCGCTTTTAGAGACATGCTTGTGCTCCTGCACTACGACAGGCCTTTGCATTTTGGCAATTTGCACTTTCAAGCATAAATACTTGTCTTTTATATGCATAATGCTTTTTCCCGCAAATACAGGTATAAACCTAGTGTTAAGACACTCTGTGAATTAAATAGAATTAAAACAATTCCTTTCCCCAATTTCCACTCAATTGATTTTTATAAAATAAATAAATATTTAATTTTTTTTTATTGAGTAAGTACCTCTTTATGTCCAGGAATAGTAACTTTGCCGACATCTTGACTGAGTTTGATTCGTGGTTGGCCGTTTATTTCAACCAATTTGTATACACATCCTAGTGCCGGCTGACGTTGACATGTAACTGCATATGAAAATATTTTTATTATAAAATTATGTTAATATAAAATTAAACTATATAATTAAACATAATTTTTCCTGTCTGGTACGACACAGCAATGTACCCAGCATATATTTTGTTTGTTCTGGTAACAAAGCAATGTGCAGCGCTAAGTTCCGCCACTCAACATGCAATGCATCAATTTCGGCGGAATGTGAGGAACGGAACGAACTGTCTTAACACAAGGTTCCCAAGTTCCCAAGTTCTGCCCAATTTTCCATGAGGAAATCGAGAACTGAATGTCTTACCAGCAAATTCTCTATGTTACCCTGTTATAGGGGATATAATGTAAAGATAAAAAAGCAGCAACAATTTTTTTTGCTATATGCAGACTTTAACTTTTCTAATAAAGTATGATAAGATAAATTCGACAAGCGATAGAGATAACAACTGTTATACACAATTTTATTAAAAATGTCATGTAGTATCTATAAACACTTATAGTAGAGACAAAATGAATAAAGCGTCTTTATTTCATACTAGTTTTATTACCGTGGTCTGTCTCTAGCAATAATAATTGAAGTAATATAATGACAAGGTAACTTCAACTATACGACTAGCAATACCATTAGATAAAAACAGTTAATGTGGTTTACACCACATAATTTTCCTCGATGCAAACGAAAAATATTTTTCAATTAAAACAGTAGCTTTTAAGATTAACGCAACTGAACAAACCTTTTTAAGCTCCATAACATTAGCATAGTAGAGATAATTGACTATATTTTTCTCTACTTACTGCATATACATGTTTGAGTCAACTCTCCTCGTCCTTATTACACACAATTTATAAATTTTATTTACTTAAATAATAAACTGACATGTGATATTCAATAAACAAGTCTGATAATTTATTGTAATGACGTTCATAAGATTGTTTCTACAACAATGTTATTTATATTAGCCTAGGCATATGTTAGACAATTAAACAAGTTTTATCTTGAAACATTTTATTATTCACTATATAGAATTAAAATAGTATTCGAGAGTAGGATTTTTTTTTATTAATATAGCTAATCAAAACTCAGTCAGTTACCATATAATGTTAAATCTCTGCTCGTATTTTACATAAAAAAGGAAATTAAAATAAATAAAAAAAAATAATAAATACTATAATATTGCTTTTTTACTTTCACTTTTTTTAAACATGGTGTCTATTCAATCAAATGAAATATTGATTTAATTCTGCATACTGCATCATTTCTATGTGATTTTGAAATATGAATAAAAAATTATATGACAATGGCGGATTGCACATCACTGGTACTGTCATAAGTAGTATGTTGGATGATTATAACGATTCTTATCTATTGTTAATAGAAAACGTTGCTGCTTACGGAATGATATGCAAAAAATCTTGTTGCCATTAGGTATTGATAAAACATGTCGTAATTTAATTTGCTATGTTACAACGCCGTGTACCCAAATATATTTATGATTTTCCTCTTTCTACGATTAGATTAAAGATACGAGAAGAGCAATGTTCATATATTCTAGTAATCTAAGCATGACATTTTATGATAATGTTTTTATTCACATTTGTTGCTTGTTTAAGGGCTTACTTGAGAAAAGAAAAAAAAATGTTGCCAAATACTAACTGAGCTCTAAATAGAGAATTAAGGTCTGTCGTGGCGCAGAGCACAAGCGTGTGGAAACGCGACAGGTTGTGGGTTCGATCCCCACTCGAGGAAATGAAATTATTGTTTTTATTTTTTTGCTTTGGTCAAGTGGCAATGAGCGGCGTTGAGTTCCGCCGCTCAACAAGCATTGCCTCAAATTCAGCAGAGACTCGGAACAAAGTTTCTTAACACTAGTTTCCCAAGCTCCCTTTGCTTCTTTGTCATATGTGCAATCAAATGCACTTAACTCAAAAAAATATACAACAAAATTGATACAATTAACATAAAAACACGTAACGTATATACGTTTAAGTTTTAAGTAACCCAAAAACACAAATACCACTTTTTTTTATATACTACGATGGCGGCGAAAAGTACACGGCCCACCTGATGGTAAGTGGTTACCGTGGCCTATGGACGTTTGCAACACACACAGGGGCATCAAATGCGCACCGCCGACCCTTTAGGAACCTATTTATTCCCCTCTTGAAGAACCCATATTGTTGCTCACAGCTCACGGGAAAACCTCGGCAGAAAGTTCATTCCACAATCGGATGGTCCATGGGAGGAAATTCCAATCGAATATTTCAAATTCCAAATGTATAAAGTAATTAAAAAATATGTAATAAAATCATATCAATAAACGCAAGAAAATCAAAAAAAACATATAATTACCTCATCTTAATGTAAATATAAATAAAATAGATTCCAACTTAGCCAAGTGTGTCTTAACACTAGGTTCCCAGGTTCCCTATCTGCCTACCCTACCTCGTGCGGGATACAGCGTGAAGCAACAAAAAAAATCTTACCCAAATGAGTTCCAATCCCGAAACAATCAATAGCATGCCCCTGTTCGTGGAGGCTCAGTATCGTTTCCTCATTAATATCATTAGAGGCTACAATCGTCAATTTGGAAAACCAGGGCAGGTCATACTTTTCTGCCACTCTTTTGAATGTATCTCGAGCGAGCATAGACAGATAGGCCAGGTCCCCGCTGTCTATACGTATACCGATCGCCTTATATCCATTGTCGTTCAATGCCATTGCGACAGCACAGAAGTTTAATAGTCCACTCCTGTTGACAATATCATAGGTAAATATTAACAAATGTTACTTTCTATACAACATTTTACCATAGTATTATTAGTATATCGAAAAATGAAAATAATTTTACTGTTTTTAAGAAATATATAACAATAGCAAATATTAATAGTAAATTGTTAATTATGTTTATAAAAATGGCAAAAAAACAATGTGACAGCTGAACATAATATAAAAAATACTACTTATATGAATGTGATTAAATACATAACTACTATTTATTTCTAAGCAGATAAATAAAATTAAATAAAATTCGTAACTATATAGTGGTTTAAACAAGATATAACATTTATGTAACCTTATATCAATAGTTAGTTACCATGCAGATATTGCAGATATTAGTAATATTAGTATTCTACATACGCATTCGAGGATCTTAAGTAAACAGGACCGGATTTAGAACAAGAATATGTAATATGATACATTAAAATATTATGATAGATAATACATTTATTTTAAATATTTTTTTTTGTTTAGCAAATTTCCAAATCGAAAAGAAAATATGTAAAAAGGAGACTAATTATAACAATTTAAGATGTGAAAATTATTTCAAACAAAAAAAGCGCTCAGATTTACACACAAACACATTACTTAGTAAACAATTAAGATCATAAAAAAATTAAATTGGTTTCCTAAAAATTATGTAACAATGGGCCCAGGCCTTCAAAGACAATACAAATATGATAGTTAACAAGAGTTTTCGATTTAAACGATACACATATTATGCATGCGTTATCATTTTCACCTTGGACTCGTTAATATCGTCTAATAATATAACATTAAATAAAGACATTAACGTCAATCAATATACACGATTAATCCGGTTAAAATAGTTTTATTTAAAATAAAGACATTAAAATCGTTAAAACAATAAAAACAGATACATTGTACTAATATTTAGTAATAAGTTTACAAGCTATTGATTTTAGCTTCAGATTATTGCCATTACGTCATGCGTGCTCAAGGGCGGTTGCGGTAATTTATGTTTTGATTAATAAAAAATATATATAAATTTGAATTTTTATAAAAAATAAAAAATATGTTAGTCTTCAATGAGTTTATAATTTTTACATTAAATTATTTATAAAAATAAGTAAGTAATATGGAATTTATCACTTCTCCGAAACGGGTCAAATACAATACTTAAACGTTCTTATTTTGACTTTTTGTATTATAACATACTTATATGCTCATTTTATGGGTTTTAATATAGTAATAAAATCACGATAACTGAAATAATTAAAGCCAAAACTAACTACCTTTGCTTGAGCTAATTAGGAACTCATATTAGTCCAATGCAACTTGAATAAATAATGCAATGTAATGAAAATCATGCAAATATCGGTAGTATATTGTGAATGTGTGCAGTCCCTATACAATGCAACTGTGCCCCATGACTGAAAGTCCCATTTCTTGCAGGTATCAGGCAATACGTCACACTGAAGCAAAATGTTTAAGTATCGATTACAGTATGTATGTACATAGTCGTGCCGCATCGCAAGCGTCGTGTACCTCGTATTAGTCAGTGAGTCGAGTGAGTCGGGTGAGTCGGGTGAGTCCGGCGAGTTCGAGTGGACGAGTGAGACCGGTGAGTCGAGTGAGTCGGCGCTCCCCATGAGTTATGTAGGGTATGAGTGTCCGAGTGTCCGGAGCGCAAACGGCCGATGCAAACAATAATAAGTTCAGACACCAAATGACCATATGCAGTCGCGCATGTTTACCTCAGTGTGCGTTCGACCGTGCTATATCCACACGTACTACGTATAGAGCAGTTTTGGGTTCGGGCATTGGATCCACAGTTGCTATTGTAGCCGGAGTGGCGCCTGTGCCGAGACGGCAAGCCTTGAAAGTTATACCTCTTCACATCGTACGTGTCCACCAGGGCCAGGAAGCCGGAGGGGAAGGCTTGCGCGTACGACACGAGCGCGGCCAGCTCGCCGTCGCTGGCCTCCTCCGGCGACACGCGCAGCTCGGCCGCGACGCGCCGGCGCCAGTGCTCGGCGCGCGCGCGCAGCCAGCCGCCGCCCGCGTCCGCCAGCGAGCTGAACGACGTCACGAACGAGTGCGCGTGCGTGCCCTTCACGGGGATCTTGAACATCTTGCCGGCCAGCACGTTGCTTGTGCCGTCGAATCCACCTGCAAATTTCAATCTCCGATTCGTTTCGTCGTCATATATGAGCATCCTTTGGACCTTCGTTAGAAAGTAGCTGCAAAATTCAGTCATATTTTATAGTAGTAATTAGTATTTTGTTTTAGTTTTACGCTTTATCCTGCACACGACCAGGAGCAGGGGGAACCCGATAACCCAGTTAGGACACGTCGTTTTTATCAAGACGTTTCCGCTTCGCATTTCCCACCAAATTGAGGCATTGGGTGTTGAGTGGCGGTACCTAACGTAGCGGCTTTGCTCTCTTAATAGAGCAAGGGTAGCGAAAAATATTAAAAATCTCATTTCTTTAAAAAGGATCCAAACCCACAAACTGTCAGGCGTGCAATACCACACTTGTGCCCCTGCCCAATAGGTAATCATACAATATAAAAGTTTTGAAATATAATTTATTATTATTTTATTATCTACAGAGCCCTATCGAGAGTTGAATAGTTATATACCTAGCTTAAATTAATGAAAGTATTCGAAAAATTTATTATTCCATAGTAATGGGAAAAGTATTCAATGTCAAGGCTTGCATGATAGTACCAAATTAAAGAAAGTTATTTGGTATTGAGCTGCTCATGAGTCAATGGTGCGTGGTGCGCTGTATAAATTTGAAAGCCCGTACCAGGCACCGAGCGGTTTGGTTTCACAGCAACATGAGCTGCAGAATTACGCTAACATAATCAATAACCTTAGACACCATAGCCTAGTATGGATAAAGAAACGAGTAGCTTAGAGTAACTTAACTGAATATTAGACCACATTAACAGAAATTATTGCCTGATTAACAGATTCATTCACGCTGTTATTCGCACATGGCAGAAGCTTGGAATTTAGTATTAAGAGATTCCGATCCCATTAACATGTTCCCCACTCTCCTCCGGAAAAGGCGTTGAGTGGCGAAACTCAAAACCGCACTATGCCTTGCCACTAGAGCGAAAAAATAAAAATATGAAATATTTCATTTCCTCGAGTGGCGATCATAATAACGATAATCTGTCACAGTCATAAATAAAATAACTTTTAGAGTAAAGGCTTACCAATATATGAGTATTTGGATGCAGAAAGCCCACCGTCAGGTCCTTGGGCTCTCCTTAACCCAAACTCTAAAAGAGATATATTTTTACCAGCAACCATTCTATAACGAGCTGCATTTGTTGCCATTAAACTGAAAAAAAAATATTGTCCTATATAACAATAGACAGAGTGCGGCACAGTATTCCACTACGCACTACATACATAA